>JAQZBX010051648.1:0-19318 GCA_029593785.1 Cabassous unicinctus | reverse complement strand
TAAGAGTCTCGTACTTATAAAGCAGATCTACATGCCTGCCATGAATAGCCTGTAAAATTCTGAAAGGCAATAGATGGGAATCTACTCCGCACTCTCCCAGAAAAAAGGGTGTGCTATACAAGTCTCTATTGTTATTGGCTGGTCAGCCAGTTATTTAGCCCTTAGCCAGGCGGTGGGAAGCTATTTCCTGGACCTGTGGCATCTTTAAATAGAGTGAAGTTTCCCTTGATTCCAGAGCCAAACTAAATTGCCCCCCTCCGCTTTTTTTTTCATTAACTGTTTCATATGCTGCCAAATCTTGGTGTCTTGCTTGAGCCTGTTGAGTGTGTACTGATTTGCCTCTTTGGTATGGAGACGGTTTTCACCAATATGGTAACAGGAGGAAGCCTGGAATTCTCCATGTTGATTCCCACCAGTTATTTGAGCTGACTGAACCAGAATAGGTACAGCCACCCTGGATTGGGCAAGGTCATCCAACACATACCGGGCAGAGGTCCTTTAAGCCCATTTTACAGATGAGGAAACTAAGGCTCACAAAGGTGAGGCCCTGGGCCTGAGGTTACAGCCAGAGGCAGAGCAGGGATCTAAATTCAGGTCTGTTGACCCTAAAATGTGGTGGCTCCCTCTTGGAGACTACACTGCTTCCCAAATCCCACACTTCCATACTTTCCTTAAGCAAAATCTTAAAACTCAGGAAATCTGGCATCATCTGTGATCACCCTGAAACTTCCTTCTCTGCTTAGTCATATCCCTCCCTGCCACAGTTTTCTGAAGTCTCTGCCCCGCTCCTATGAGAGTTGCCTCTCTAAGCTTTGAACCACTTTTCAGGGACCCCCTTGAGAACAAGGGCTTTAATCAGGCCTCACAACTTGCTAGCTGTGTGGCCTTTCTGAGCCTCAGTTTTCTCATCTGGAAGATGGTAGTGATGATGCTCACATCCTAGGGGGAGGAACAGTGTGTTTGGCAGGGTTGGAGTTCCGTGACGGTTAGCTCTCTTCACCCTAATGTTCATGTCACTCTGATGGGGAACATGCCAAAGTCACATGGGCAAGGATTGCATCAAGAACCTGTTTTTCTGCGTGTAGTTTTAGTCACTGCTGTGATTCAAGGGGCCCTCTCCCTTCTAGGCAGCCTTGTGTTAATCAGATGAGGAGGGAGAGGGGTTGAACCAAGGCCTGAGTTGACCACAAGCACAGAGAAAATTTAGTCCCGTGCAGTAGTGTCTGAATCCAACAGAAACAGACTGCCAGCTCCTGTGCTCAATGCTGGGCCTCCCCACTCCCCTACCCCCACCGTGCCATGGGCCTGGACTTTGACTCCCGTTTGTTATCCCCCTTTCTGAACCTGGCGCAGCCACCATGGAGAGAGAGCATGAGCAGGGGAGGTAGACAGTCCTGGGCTCTGCCACTTCCTGCTGTGTGACCTTGGGCCAGTCACTTTACCTCTCTGAGCTTCAGCTACCATAATCTGCAAACCGTGAATCCCGCTACTTCCCTCTAGGACAAGTTCCTCATCCTCAGCACTGTTGACCTTTGGGGCTGGATTATTCTTAGTTGTGGGGGGCTGTCCTGTGTATTGTAGGATGTTAGCAGCATCCCTTGCCTCAACTCACCAGTTGCCAGGAACACTCCCCCCACCCAGTTGTGACAACCAGGAATGTTTCAGACATTGTCTAGACACTGATTGCCACATATTCCCCTGGAGAGAGGGGGATGAAATTCTCCCCCACACAACCACTGAGTCCCAGTCACCATGCCCCCCCTCACTGCCCATTGGCCTTCTCTCCCCACTTGCAGCTTTCTCAGCCACCACCTGTTCACCATTCAGTTACCTGGGAGGGAGCAGGTCCTAGGTGCTGTAGAAGTCATTGGAGAACTGCAGCTGGATCTCAGAGCTGGGCCACCTGTTCCAGCTAAAGTGGCATCTTCTCCATGGTCATGGGATGGCATCTGCTCCAGCCCCAGCCCCAGGAGCCTCACTGACCTATGAACAGAGACACCGTCAGTGGGCCTAGGGCAAGGCATGGGCCAGGTATGCAGAGGCGGAAGCTCTTGGGGCCTTGGAAATCCCAAGAGTTGGGTAGGAATTGATGATGATAATCACGATATTGTTAATGTTTGGAGAAGGTCTGACTGCCACCCTCTGGTGGGGGCAGAGAGGTGAAGCCACCTTCCCTGCACAAGAGCCCAGGGGTTTCTGAATGAATGGAAAGGGGGCTTCTGAGGGTGACATCCTGGGGACCCCTTCCCAGCTGGGTTGTCTTCCGACTTGAGGAGAGGAAAAAGTGTTCCTAGTAGGTTTGGGGGTTTTGTTTGGATCACCCCACTTCCTGCACTGGACCGGGATTCACAGGAGCATTTTGTTGAGAAGAGAGTGCCGTCAGCAGGGGCCTGAAGATACTGGCTTGCTCTCTTGTGTTTCCTTTAAATGTTAAAAAAAAATGAACAAGATAGTAGTAGTAATTATAGCAATAATAATAATAATGGGTAAAAGTTTGATTAGTCACCCTAGGCCAGGCGCTGGATTAACTTTTCTGTGTATTTAATCCTCAGAACAGCCCCTTAAAACAAGTTATTTTTTATTACATTAATACACTATTTCAACTTTACCGATAAAAAGAGACACAAAATAAGTACCCATCTGTCTACCAGCCAGCTCTGTCAGATCTTTACACTTTGCCACATTTGTTTCAGTTCTTTTTTATTTTTATTTTTTAAGGAATAAAGCACGACAAATGCAAAGCCCTCTGTGAATCCTCCCCAACACCCCACAACAGTATCCTGCATTTGTGTTTACTATTCCCACGTGCTTTTTAAAAATAGAGTACTAGATGTGGATTTTCCTTTTAACAGCTTTATTGAGGTGTAATATACATAACAAAAAATTCACTGCTTGTTAGGTGTGCACGTCTGTGACTTTATAGAGCTGGGTAACTGTTAGCGGAACACTCTGGGTTCTGGGATTCTAGATTCTTGGTTATGTTGCATGAAAGAATTTAAGGACATGCCATAGGGTAGGCAAGGGAGTAAAGAGTTTATTAAGAAACAAGAAAACTAGGAATGAGCCAAGTACACAACCCAAGACATGGATTGCAGGCGAGCTACAGGATGAGTCGCACACGTGGGGCCCCTGGTTAGGCCTTTTTGAAATCCTTCCTCCTCCCCCTTCCTCATGTTGGGGAGGGGCCCCAGCTGTTTGCTGTTCTGATTGGTTGCCTGTTAGCTCTCAGGGGTCCAATGGGAGGCCTGTTTGGAGTTATCTGGGGCTTCCCCTTGACCCCGGAAAGAGTTCCAAATGGGACCTCGTGGCCACGGTTTCGGTGGGGTCTTTTCAGCTCAGTTATTGGTAGGGACCTTCCCTCAGGGGGTTTCAAAGGGGGGGTGTCTCACTGCCACGTTCTCTGCCAGGTCCCAGCTGTGACTTAAGTCTTCCCTCTTTCCCTATACTAACCTGCCTCATAACCATCACCACAATCCAGTTTTATAACATTTCCATCACCCCAAAAAGATCCCTAGTGCCCATTTGCAATCACTTCTCTTTCTCACCCCCAGCTTCATGCACCTTTTAAAATTTTTACCTTTCTGGAACTCCCCAAAGTCTTGTATTATTTTGAATCTTTTAAAACTATAAAAACAGTAGGTTTTTGAGATCTTGGTTGATATGTGTAGTTCCAATTCATTTTTACTGCTGTTTAGTACTCCATTTATAAGCATATCCCTAGTTATAGGATATTTCCAACAGCTAACTGACTTACAGATGCTTCTTTGTACATATATACCCAGAGGGGAAATTGCTGGATCTTGGGGTTTTGTGCATTTGTAATTTTGCGTTTAAATCCCAGCAACAGTGTCTGTTTCCCTTTCCTCTACCTTTGCTAACACTGTGTTGTCAGACTTTTTAGTTTTTGCCAGTCTGGTGGATGCAAAATAATATGTCATGGTGTTGCTTATTTGCATGTTTCCTTTTCAGTGAAGTGCCTCTTTTTACCCTTTGCCCTTTTTTCTATTGAGTCATTTATCTTCTAGTGATTTGTAGGGTGTACTGCAGTACTTGGGATACTAATCCTTAGGATAGTCGCATTAGTGTTCCCCTTTTACCTGTAAGGAGACTGGAGGCTCAGAGAGGTGTAGAGATGTGTCTGAGGTCACACAGCAAGGAGTGGAGGCATGGGGATTAAGCCAGAAGATGCTTAGGGGTCCCACGAGTCAGGTGACTGTGGGTTGGCCACTCATGCTTCTGAGCTCAGTTTCCCCTTGTTTGAGAAAGAGGGGCCCCATATATGAGAAAGAGGGGCCACCTGGCCCATTCCCTCATCTCACCTGGATTCATTCAACCTGGGCTGAGCAAGTACAAACCACTGCCAGCTTTTAGTCATTGTCCTCGCTCCCAGGAAACTGGGTTGAGTGTGCCCTGCCAGCCTTGAGACTCCCCTCCTCCATTTGCTAGGTTCTAGAAGCCCAGAACTCACTGTTCTTAGCAGCCGAGTTTCATGGGGTAGATCACACCACGATCAGGGGCTTTGGGCATTCTCACCTCAGTGGTAGAGGTCACATCCAGCCGGTCAGTCAGTGGTCTAGGACACCCCATGTGGGCCTGCTGCCCAGGTTAGCCTCTTTCTGTTATTCAGCCCCTAGTCACACCCACCCCCACCCCACCATCCCCAGCACTTTTTCTTGGAATCAGATAGGGCACGATGGCAAACTTGAGTGGGAAGAACTCGAGTGTTAAAGGCAGGTGTATCTGGGTTCAAGTTCTGCCTGGCCTTGAACAACTCACTTCTCCCCCAACCTTCATTTCTACATCTATAAAATAAGTGCAGGGGAGCAGACGTAGCTCAGTGGTTAAGCACCTGCTTCCTGTGTACGAGGTCCTGGGTTCAAACCCTGGTACCTCCTTAAAAATTTTTTCTAAAATAAGTGCAGTGTCTTCCTGGTAAGACTCTCAGGTCGATTCTTGGTCATGTATGTGTACACTCAATCCCTACTCCCTCCCTGCCGCTGGGGGCAGGGAAGACCAGCTGCTAGCATGTTTTGTTACTTTCATCATGAAAAGCCCTGGTTTTGAATTCTCTTCCACCACTTCTGAGCCAGGTGACCTCGGAGAAGCACTGAGGCTCTGTAAAATGGGGGGTAATAGTTGTACTTGTCTACAAGTTCGGGGGTGATTGTGACGTTAACGCCTCGTGTCACGCAGTCCTGAGCCCAATGCCTACTCTGTAAACTGTCGTCATTAAAAATCCTCCTCATCCTTCACAGCCAGGATCCGTTGTGCCCCAAGACCTGCTAGGTGTTTCCATTCAGGAGGTACTTGTAGGCATCTCTTTGACACTGGCACTGGGCCATGAGCAAGGCTGTCTATGCTAGAGGTGGGTTCTTGTCCCTCAGAGTTTAGTGTCCTCAGAGTCAGGGGCCGAGAAGGCTCCTCGAGCAGGTTTTTTTGAATGGCCATTGCTTTCTGCTGGCTGAGAAACAGTGCATGCCCATTGCAGAGGCAGGCTGTGCCCAGGGAGGGGCACGCAGGGTGCTCTGCCGGAGTCCGCGCCACTCGTGCTCCACCGTCCTGGTCCTCCCACCCCGCGGGCGCAGGGAGGACTTCCACCGGACCCCTCACCTCGCCGGTGGGTCATCCTCTGTGGGAGATTTCCCATTCTACGTGGCTTACACTCTGGGCTCCTGCAGTTGTTTTCAGATTATTTAAATGTTATTTTAGTTCCAATTTTGAAATCTGTATCATTCAGTGCTTCTGATAGGCAGAGAAAGTATGCCAGCCTGCCTGGGTTCACATCTCTGCTCTGCCGCTTAGCTACTGTGTGACCTCAGACAAATTACTTACCCTCTCTGTGCTTCAGTTTCCTCATTTGTAAAATGGGGGTCGTAATCATTCCAATTTCACAGGGATAATGTGAGGATTAAGTGGGTTTAGCGTATAGAAACGGCTCCATAACTGTTAGCTATTTAACAGTGTTCACACACGGTATTGTTTATGATAGTAAAAAGTTGCCAACCACTTAAACACCCATCAACAGAGAACAAGATAAATAAAACATATTACATTCATATGCCAGAGCACCATCAAGACGGTAAAAATGTATTTTGTTTTCTGTCATGGGAATATCAAATGATAAGCACCAGTTGCTGAACAGCTACTCAGGCTAATTCCCCACCTGATTAAAAATGAAGAATGAAAATATGTGTCCAGGTGAGCACAGAAAAATAAATGATAAAATATGTTTCTTTCTTTTTTTTTTTGCTTGGTCTGTGCTTTTTTCTGTTTTCCAAATGTTCCACAGTGAATACATATTCCTTTTTTTAGTAAAAATAAAAAACAGCGAATGCTCATTTAAAAAAAAGAAGAAGAAGCAGTGCCAAGCTGTGGCGACTCCAGCAAGGTTCCCACATCCTGCCGCCTGTCCGGTGCCGAAGCGCTGGGGCTCTCTGGACTTGGCCAGGCTGTGGCGGCCTCCTCAGGGAGCCTGTCCTGAGGAAGGCGCTGGCCTCGCAGAAGGTCCCCCCACATCTGCCACCGAGGAAGGGCTGTCTGGATGTGGCTTTCCAGCCCGTGAGCTGAAGAGGTGGAAGAGATGAGTTTAAAATGCCTGGGCAGATGCTTTTCTAGTTAAAATATTCTTTGCTTAGGGGGGTCAGGCCCTCAGAACTCTTGCAGCTGGGCAGGGTTGGAAAGAATTGCAGGCCTGAGTTCTGCAGACCAAACTTCATCTGTACCCCGAAGTCATGGGGCTGCCAGAAAAGGGATCCAGGTTAGAGGTGCACCCTGTACCCCACTCCCCTGGGCATTTCATGCATCCTCTTGGCTGCACGGGAGCCAGCAAGCAGCACCGTCGTTGCACTACCAAATAAGGAGGACGAGCAGAGCCACACTGCTCAGTTCTACTCGTCTGTGACACTCATATCCTGGTTACACACTGGGCAGGCATTTTTCCTTGGAGAAGGAGCTGTGGTAGGGGGAATAGTCTTAACGCTGCATGACTCAGATGCAGAGATGACGGCCAGCTGTGGGTCCTTGCAGCTGCAGGAAAGAGCGCCACCACCGAGCGTCCCGGTTGTCTGATGGGTTCGACCAGGGAGTTGCGAGCACCCACCCTTGGCCAGAGAACAAGACGAATGTGTTGTGAGCATGGTTTCTGCAGTCCAGCCCTAGTTCTGTCATTTTTGCTCTTGGCCCTGAGCCTTCTCTGGAGAGTGGGTGGTTTTGCTGGGGAGAGCAGATGAGCTTTTGTGCAGAGCCTGAGGAGGGCCACTGCAGTGGTGGTTGTCCCCTGGGGTTTCCTGGCCTGCGCAGTGCCCAGAAGTGAGGCCCTAGGGTGCCTCTCCTGGAGCCCTGTTGAGGGCATGGCCCTCTGGGCAGGGCCAGCCGGGCCCTGGGTGGAGCTGGTATTCTCTGCCCCCTGATGGGACACGGGAGCCAGGTAATGTGATAGACCCAGGAGGCTCAGTGTTCCCAGCAATGGGTCGGGATGGTGTGGCTGAGCCCTCCAGGACCCACGTCTGCCAGCAGCCTGCAGCCCCTAGCTTTGCCACAAGCAGTCACTTGTCCACCTGTTTTCCACAGTACAGTATCTTCTCCCTCACTTCCTTGCTGGTCCAGATACAGGCCTGCGGGCACGTAGGCGGTGACTCCAAGCCCAGGACCTTCTTTGAGGGACTAGAAAGGCATCTGTTGTGTGCGGGGGTGGGGGTGGGGTGGGGAGCTCTCCCCACTGCCCTGTCCCAGGCTGACTCAGGGCTTGGGGTTGTCAGATACAGCAAATAAAAATACAGGATGCCCAGTTAAGTTTGAATTTCAAATACATGTGCAATATTTGGGCCATACTTATACCAAAAACCTGTTTGTTGTTTATCCAACATTCAGATTTTACTGGGCATCCTGTATTTTATCTGGCAACCCTGCCAGAACGACCACTTTCAAAAAAACAAAAAAAAGTGCTGATTTTGTAATATCAGCAATGTTTCTTGAGAATTTACTGAACAAATATAAGTCCAGGTACCAGGCACTTTTTCTGTTTGTTCATTTTGTTTTTTTTTGTTTTTTTTTAAATTTTGTAAACTCACTTTCACTAAAATATTCAACATGACTTTTTTTTTATACTAAGGTCCATATACTCTTTATTGTCAATAGCATGCTTGTTGAACAGCAGTAAATAATAATGCCTCAAATTAACCTGCATGTCATGTGGAAAGTCCAATACATTTTTAACTCTTTAACTTTGTTTTGAAATAATTTCAAACTTGAACAGTTGCAAAAAATAATACAAAACCCGTACAGAGAACTCCAACATACCCCCTCCCCAGATACCCAAGATCCATCAACTTTTTTTTATTTTTATTTTTTTAAAGATTTATTTATTTATTTATTTATCCCCATCTTGCTGTTTGTGTTTGCTGTGTCCATTTCGCTGTGTGTTTCTTCCGTGTCTGCTTATCTCCCCCTTGCTGTGAGGTCTTGCTGCATCAGCCCACCACGCCGCGCGGACCGGCCTGCCCTCACAAGGAGGCCCCAGGAAGCGAACCCGGGGCCTCCCATATGGTAAACGGGAGCTCTCTCGATTGAGCCACACCCGCTTCCCCATCCATCAACTTTTAACATTTTGTCATATCATTTTCTCCATCTGTATGTCTGTACATCTGTCCCTGTTTATGTCTTTCTGGGCTTTTGAGAATTGGCTGTACTCTCAGGTGCCAGGTGCTTTTAAGCACAGGGACAGTGTATAGTAAGAGACCCAAGCATTCAGACCTCAAGTAGGTCATTGAGAAAGACAGGCAGGTAAATAGGTCATTTCAGGGCTCATCTGGAACCTGGGGAAGGAACAGAGGCCTGTTTCCTTGGGTTTGGAGGAGCTTGGACTTGGACTTGGGGACGGTGCATAGCAGGGGTGACTTGTGGCTGGCTGAATGGTATATTGCCAAGTGGCAGGTAAGGGAATTTCAGGCAGAGAGGTAGAAACCGTGGCACATGGCTTGTTTGACCAAAGCAGAAGTGCTTTGGAGATAAAGCTGGTGGATAGTTGGGGACCAGATGGACTTGGGGGCTCCTGATGGGGCCGGGACCATAGAAGGAGGTAAAGCTTAGCCCCCACTTTCAAGAAGGCCATGGGCTGAGGGGCCCGGGCTCAAGACCAGAGGGGATCCAAGATGGAAGTAGTTGGGAGGAGCTGATACTCAGGGACACTCCCCAGATTTAGTGGGTGGGTAGGAAGGCATTTCCCAGGAGGAGGAAAAGAGCAGGCATCCATCTCAGGATAGCAGGCAGAGCACAGGCAAACACAGGGTGGCTGGAGGGAGAGACCCCCTGTCCAAAGTGGAGGGCTGTGTGTGGGCAGTGGGGATGTAACTGGGGGCGGGGGAGGCAATATTAGAGGAACCTGTGAAATCCCGTGGAAATTCTGAAATTTGGGAAGGATTGAATAATTCCAGACCTGTTTTTTTTCCAAGGATCAATAATAATAACAACTATTATTATTATTTAAAAACCTGTCATTTACCTGAGTGCCTATTATGTGCTCAAGACTTTTCATGCTTTATGATTAGTCAGGATTCTTGGCTTGTAAGTGACAGAAACAAATCTGGCTAAATCATGCCAAAGGGACTGTTTTGGGAAGATGGAGCTGACAGAATGGAGGGGAGAGCTTAGCACCTAGGTCTGGCTGGGCTGCCAGAGGATATCCAGGGAGTAGAACTGTCAAAAGCATCACATCACCAGAGGCAACAGCTGTCCCATCCATTTTTGGTCCTTATAGTCATTCAAGTGACCTGTTCCTGAAGAGAGACTTTGAATGGCCCAGCCAGATCACTGGTCCACCCCTTGGCCAGGCAGGGGCAGGATGTCATGATTAACAGTCCATGGAAGCTGCAAGTAGTGGGGCAGGGTAGTAACCGACGGAAATTCAGGACCTGGACAGGCAGAAACAATAAATGTCTGCTATGTGGATACGGTTATTAGCCCATTTCATAAATGTGGAAACTGAGGCTCAGAAAGGTGAAGTAATTTGTCCGGGATCACACTTGGCTTTACCGTCTATCACTGACTATTAATAAGGGTACAGTCCACTTGGCCCCTTGAAGGGAAAGCATGCCTTAAAAGCACTTATGGGTGGTACATTCTGTTCCGCTTAATTAAGCAGAATTGCACCAGTCCCCACTCAGGGGCACTGCCAGAGAGAGCCTGAAATCCACACCACAGCGTCATCATTTCCTCCTTCCCTAGCCAAGGTGTGAATCAGCAGATTTGTGGCTCTGGGCCACCCTTGGCTTCCAGTCAGTTCCACAGATGTGGGTTTATCATCTGCCCGAGGCCAGGCCTGGCCCAGAGCCAGAAAGAGGCTGAGATGACCAGGCTCAGTCTTTATCCTCAAAGAGGTCACCATCTCTTTGGAAACATCACCGTAGGCTGTGACGGAGCCTAGAATGGTGCTGGGAGGACAGGCCAAGAGTTTGAGGTCTGGCATGGTCACTCCCTGCTAGGACACTGATGGGTACTCTGAGCTGGGGTCAAAGGAGCTGGGTGCTCTGGGACCGGGAAGATGGAATAGCAGAGGGCTTCTTAACGTGGGTAGGATTCGGAAGGTCCTTGAGCTTGGAAGGGGAAAATCACGTCTTTATCCACCCCTCAGTGATGTTAGTAATACCTGTGACTTCATCAGTATTTTCATATCACTTTACAGTTATTGCACATATCCCAAGATATTATTTATACTTATCACTACTTCAAATGGTGGTATTAGACTCACTACTAGATTTTGTTGCTTATTGAGTTAATAATGATGTATGTACATTCCTGTGGCACAATTTTATTTTTTTTTTAATATTTTGATAGCAGTTTCATTTGGAACCCTATTGTTTTCTTTTATTCATTTTAAACTATTCTGAGAAAGGGTCCATAGGTTTTCATCAAATTTCCAAAGAGGTCCATGTCTCCCAAAAAAAAGATGAAAGACCCCTGGGTGGAAGTTTCAGCATTTGGGCTTGGAAGCCAGATGGCATGGAATTGACCTGGCTGTGCCACTTACCAGCTGTGTGACCTTGAATAAGAGATTTAACTTCTCTGTGCCTCAGTTTTCTCCAGCTATAAAATGAGGATGAATAGTTCCTATTGTGGATTATTTCATGTTAAGGGTTTAGAGCAGTGCCTGGCACACACAAAAATCTGAATAAGCAGTTACCTATTATGATGATGATCTTTACCATCACCATTACCTGACCATGATCTGCATTTTTCACAGGCAACCCCGAAAGATCTGACACAGGCTGTCTGGAATAACCACACGCTGAAACTTATCCACTAAATGAATTAGCCCAGGATGCACCCCTGTAAGAGTTAAAGCTGTTTTCCCCCAAAGATTCACAATATTTGGATATTTGACAGAGTGGTAATTTTAAAAATGTTGAAAGTAGCCTAAATATTTATCACTGGAGGCATGATTAAATAAATGCTATGTAGCCCTACAATGGACTACTAAGGATCCTTTAAAAATGGTATGTTCAAAGAATTTGTAAGGAATGGGGAAACGCTCAGCATATAATTAAGTGAAAAAGACAAAGCGGATATGCGGCATGATCTTAATTTTGAAAAATATTTCTCATTATAGGAAAAGGGAGAAATATTCCCAAAGCATCATCTCTTGTGGTGGAAATGTGGACAGTTTTTAAGACCTCAGGCTCTGCGAGTCAGACTGTTTATTACCAGTTGGGATGAAAGGTCACTTAACCTCCTGAACCCTCCACCGTCATTAGCGATTATACTATATTTTATATTGTAGTATATTGTTATGGATGATGCAGCTTGTCTCTGGAGGAGAAAGGACAGTCCAGGAAGGTTTCTGGAGGGAGGGAGGAGAAGGGTCCTCCGTCTCCCTTTTTCCCTTCTTTCCTCTCTGGCAGTCTTGTGTATGAAGCATAAGCAGCTGGTGGAAAAGTCCACACAGGGCTTGAGTTGGGGATACTCAGGGGAAGTCATCTCTGCCAGATTAGGATCCCAGCAGGAAGTGGTACAAGGATGGCCAAGGGTACCCACAGAACCACATGCAGTTTCATTTGGGAAAAGAGGCTCCTTGGCTTTACAAAGTTGGCAGCCCCTCTACTTAACCCAGTGCAGGGAGTCCCCTTCCCTTTATGACCCCCCTAGTAAGTGGCTACCCCTAGGCCTGAGAGCTCCCTCCCTCTACAATCTCTTGTAGCTATATTCTCCTTCTTCTCTATGCCCTAAGCCCAGTGGGTTGGGAGGCTGAGGCTGGAGTTGGAGGGAGGGTTTGTTTGTTTGTATGTTTTAGGAAGTACGGGGGATTGTACCCAGGACCTTGTACATAAGAAGCAGGCACTCAACCACTGAGCTACATCTGCTCTCCAATGAAAGTTTGTTTGTTTGTTGTTTGTTTGTTTGTTTTTAGGAGGTACTGGAGATCGAACCCAGGACCTCGTACGTGGGAAGGAGGCACTCACTTAAGCTACATCCTCTCCCCAGAGAGAGGTTTTTAAGGGGGTACGTGCCCTAGGCCAGCTTAGTTGTCCTCTTTCTGGGCAGCCCTGCCTATCACTACACCACCCCTCCCAGGGGACCAGCATCCTCACATTGGGCTCCAGTTGTCTGCTCACTTAGCTCATTCTCTCATGTGAGGCCCTCCATTCCTCATAGTCCAGGGCGTGACCCCCTATTTTGTGTTCAGGGCCTGGCCCAGAAGAGATGCCCAGCCTATTCGTAGTTCCTTGAATGAAGCCATAATTGCCTGGGCCCCTCTCAGTCTCAAGGTCCTGTGATTCTAGGGTAACAGCTGCTGGCATCTTTGGGAGCTGAAACGGGATCAGATTCCATGTAATGATGTTGGTGTCACAGTGGTTAGGGTACAAGTTTTCAAGGCAAACCCTTGCTTTGCCGCTCTCTGGCTGTGTAGTTTGGGGTGGGTTCCTTAACCTCTCAGAACCTCTGTATCTTCATCTATAATTGGGGGGATCCCCACAGTGCCTGACACATAGTGAGCACTCAAGTGCAAGGTAAATGTAGTTCGTAGTCTAGTCCAGTGGGCACAGATGGCATCTTCCAACTCCCCTAGGCTGCTGTTAGGTTGAACCATACGAAATGGTCAGTTTTTGACCGTTTTTGATCAATGCCACCTACTTCTTAACTGTCACCCCCATTAGATAGGCACCACTGTCGCTCCCATTTTAAAGATGAGGAAACAAGGCTGAGACAGGACTTGTCCAGGCCACACAGCTGGGAAGTCACAGGGCCAGGGTTTGAACCCAGGTGGTGTGAGGGGCTGGGCAGGGTCAGAACTCCGGTTTTTAACAAACACCCCAAGTGTACTGAGCAGCCAGCTTTGAGAACCTGTGTTTCGGGCTGCAAACATGGTGGGGCCATTAGAGAGCACCTATTACTTGCTCACCAGCACAGTGCTTGGCTCTACGTGGGTGGCCACATTCACTCCTCATGACAGAGAAGTTTGCCTAAGGTCACCCAGCTGCTAAGCGGTGGAGGTAGGATTTGAACTCAGCTCTGCCGTCTCAGGAGCCAAGGGAAATGATTACAATTGCTTATGGTCCACACTGCTCAGTTGTCATCTACCCGTTCCCCTTGTTTAGGAGTCAAGAAGACCTGGGTTCAAATTCTGGCACCCTCCCTAACCAGCAGTGTGATTTGGGGAAAATGACCTAACCTCTCTGAATTCAGTTTTCTCTGCTGTGAAATGGGTTGGATAATAAGCTCCATTCCATGGGGTTTCCATGAGAGCAGAGTGCTGGGGATTTGGCAAGTGCTCATTAGGTGCTGGTCCCCATCTGGACAACTCCTACTCATCCCTCAACACCCAGAGCAGTTGTGTCCACATATGGAAAGTCTCCCTAGGCTCCACCTGCAGTTAGTCCTCATCCCTTCTGTGCTCTCCTGGCAGTTGTAAAGGGCTTAGGTGGTATCTTAGATTCCTGTAGCTGCTATCACAAATTACCACAAACTGAGTGGCTTAAAACAATCGAAATTTACAGTTCTGGAGACCACAAGTCTGAAATGAAGGTGTCAGTAAGGTTGTTTCCTTCTGGAGGCTCCGGGGGAGAATCCATTCCATGCCTCTCTGCTAGCTTCTGGTGGCTGCCAGCAACCCTCGGCAGTCCTTGACTTGTAGCTTCCTAACTCCAAACACGCCTTCATTTTTACATGGCCTTCTCTTCTGAGTCTTCTCTTCTTCAGTCTCTTATAAGGTCACTTGTCATTGGGAGTTAGGGCCATCTGAGTAGCCCAGAATGATCTCATCTCAAGATCCTTAGCTTAATCACATCCAAAAGGACCCTGTTCCAAATAAGGACACAATCGTAGGGTCTGGATAGTAGGATATGGGCATATCTTTTTGGGGACCACCATTTAACCCACCACAGGCCACCTGAAGAAGAAAAGCACATCAGGCAGCTGTGAGACAATTCTAATATCTTCTCTGTTGTGCACCTACTGTGTGCCAGCCACAGTGCTGGGCCCTGTAGGTGTGAACTGAGACCCATCTGACCACACAGCCTGGGCTTTTCCTTCCATGTCCATAGCCTGGCTCAGATCCCAGCCACGTGCTGGCTGTATGATGGGTAAGCCAGTGACCCTTCCTTGGTCTCCCGATCCAGTGGCATCCCATAAATGAAACACCTAGCCTAGTGCCCAGTAAGTACAATAAATGAGGCCCATTTTGATTCTTACTTATTACTCAGAGGATGAGTGGAGTTTCTACCTTGCTGTCTTTGGTGCCGGTTCCTTGAGGACATGTCCCAGGCGTAATAGAGTTTATACCCCTACTTCCAGTATGCCTCACACATAGTAGGTGTTTTGGCGGCCGCCCGATTCTCCCCAGGCAGCCCTGTCAACGCAGGAGGGACCCCCGTGCTTGAACCCCTTCAGCCCAGCTCTGTTTCCCGCATTGGCCGGCTCCTCTCAGGCCTGGCAGCCTTGGCGGTCTCATCAAGCCCTACGTGCCTGCCCTGGAGGCTTTCCTAGAAAGCTGGCCTTCAGGTTGGTTTCGGCAGAGCCCGGGCTCCAGCTGCCAGCACCTCTGCTTGCCATTGGAACAGTCCCCATGCCGCCTTGGGCCAGATGTGTGCGAGAAGCGGGATGTGAGTTGGCAGCCCGCGGCCTAGGCTGGAGCTGCACAACCTGGACTGGTGAGCGTTTTCACCAGTTCAGCCTCTCAGTCTGGAGGCTTGCCCGGGCTGGCCTGGAAGGGCCCACCCCTCTGGACAAGACTCCATCAGTTAGGGGGGCTAGAGGGTGGACAGCATCGTGTGTGTGTGCACACGTGCGTGTTTGCTCGTGCATGGAGGGCGTTGTTGATCCGGTCTGCCAGCCTGACGTTTCTGACTTTTCCTTTTAACATATCTTACATCGCAGAACTTGAGTTGGCCCAGGCGAGGCGGCTACTCAGTCCGGCTCTCCCTTTTCTCATCTCTGTAACGGGGTTATTAGTGATCGCACTGGAAGCTTTGTGTGCCAAGCACCTGTCATGCATTAGCTCGTTTATCCTCAACCAACCCTGTAAAGTAGGTACTATTACTCTCTCCATTTTACAGATGAGGAACTAAAGGCTCGGAACCATGTGACTTGCAACATCGCACAGCAGCTTGAAGCTCTGGAGCTGAGATTCAAACCTGAGCACTTTAAAGCCAGTGCTTTCCCCCCGCCACCTCTGTCTCTAATACTTGATATTTAATGTTTATTAAAGAATGACTGTTTTGTAGTTTTTAAATTTATATGCATGCAGTAAAATTCCTTTTTTTTTTTTTTGGTATACACTTCTAGGAGTTTTTCTCCATGTGTAGGTTCCTGTAACCACCCCCACAGTCAGGATATAGAACAATTCCATCACTCCCAAGAATTCCCCCGTGCTGGCCTGCCTCTTAACTGCAATGGGACGATGCTTCTCCGCAGAGTTCCAATTGCTCCTACGGTGTTTTTGGTTCTCCATCACGCCATTCAGAGGGGCCTTGGGGTGAGACGTGGACTTCTCTCCCAGGATCAGGCTCCGTGGTGCACCCCTCCTCTGTAACAAAGCCGGTTCTGTTTCTGGTCCCCTCGGCACTGCGGCTGTTCATTCAGCCATTTCAAGAGCATTGTTATTCTCCAGACGCAGAGAGCCTTGAATGAGGTCACCTTGATTTTTGACTATGTGGCCCTGTGTTGGTTTTTCGTCTGTCTTTCTGCCTGTCTGCCCGTTTGTCTTCCACCAAACATTTCCTGGGACCCCAGGCTTTGGGGAGGGGGCCTGCCCCTTGGGGGTTCCCAGGGAGGGGGGAGTGACAGTCAGACAAATGGACTGGAACTCGCAGAGGAATGTGTGCTCGAGAGCCCCTAGCATTTGTGGAAGCTCAGAGAATGGGGGCAGACCTAGGGTGGGGGTACCCAGGAACACTTTCTAGAGGAGACGACTTCTAAGCTGACACCTGAAACATGGAGAGGAGTGGAGCAGGAGAAAGGAAAAGTGTTGCAGCCAGAGGAAATAGCATGCGCAGGGGCCAGGAGGCCAGGCTGAAGCAGGGGAGAGATTGTAAAGATCCCTTAAATGCCCACCATGTGCCATGTATTGTGTCTCTCTGCACAAGGCCCAAAGCTCTAGGACTACAGGAGCCTCCGTCTTCCTCATTCATGGCCATGTCCCCAGCCCTTGAACAAAGCCTGATATACAGTAGGTGCGCTGTATGTGTTTGCCAAGTGAATGAATGAACTGAAGAGTTTGAAGCAGGGGAGAGACCCGATCAGAGTTTCTTTAGAGAGAGACACCGTCCCTCTCGCGTCTCCACCCCCACCCCCCAGCCTGTCCCCCGTCTGCACGCAGGCTTTCTGCACCCCTCTGCTCAGAGGCTTTCCGCTCCATCGTCCACCTGAGCGAGCATCACCATGTGCCATCTGGACAAGGAGCAGCCGCAACACGGCCCTAAACCCAGAGTGTCTCATCTGACACTAAGTACCACGAGCACTTGTGTTTGGGCCTCATTCCAAGCATTCACTTAATTGAAAAGGTTGGAAAAAAAGAAAACTTGGCAGACGGCCACCTCCAGTGTTTTGCCCGCTGCGGCGCCTGAGCTTGGAGGTTCCTGACTTGGGGACAGGAAAGCCCTGGCCTGAAGCCAGGAGAGCTGAGGCCTGGCCTTGGGGAGGCTGGGAGAAGGAGGCAGGACTTCAGAGGCTGACGGGTTGCAGTTGAAGATTGCCTAGCCCGTCTCCCAGCTGCATGGCCCTAGCCACATTCCTTTGCCTTTCTGTGTCTCAGTTTCCTCATCTCCAACCCAAGGTCAACGCCATCCTCCTAGATGGTGGAGTGTGAGGATGGACAAGATGCACATAAAGCAGGCACGGTCCCCAGAATGGTAGCCAATTTTATTGTTGACCCCCTGTTTGCCAAGGGGTGTTGGCTGTGTCCTGCCCAGCTCTGACACCCCAGGATTCCCTCCAAGGTCTCCAGGGCACTGTGACACCTGGCAGCATTTCTGCAGGAGTCAATTTCATTGTCTTAAAAAAAAGATAAATACATGCCCTTCAGCACTTCCGGTGGAGTGACACTCGAGGGTGTTGGGAAATCAAACAGCAGAGTGTTGCAATTCCAGAAAGAGGTTGGGAGCACTGGCCTCTACATAGGCCAGATGCTGGGCAGATGGCCGGGGAGAGTCCGATCAGAACCAGAGGGAACTCATGAGCTCCATGAGGAGCTGTGGAATCCTGTATCCCATTAATTAAGACCACAGAGCTTGTCCAACGTCATCTCTTCCCTTCATGCTCTCTCTTCCTCCCCTTCCCTCTTCACTCTTTCCTTATCCTTCCCTCTCCACTCCCCTCTGGACCATGCCCCTGCACCTTGGGCTGCGTTGCCAGGGCAGCATATTGCCAGAGAGGCGGATCTGGATCCCAGCCAGTCATGACCAAGCTGTTCCAGGATCTGCCAATCAGGAAACTCAAGCAACGTGGGCGCTTCATGAGGCAAGAGCCACACCCACCTTTTAGAGCTACTTTCTGAAACTGGGGTCTGAGGATTCCTGGACACCCTTGGACATATTTTCAGGGGGTCTTCTCTGCAGGAAGGTTTGGATTTGATGCGTTCGTCTTGAAACTAACCTTTCTGTTTGATTTCAGGCTACTCATTCTTTGGGGTTTAAGGTTGCTTTGGGCTACAGAGCAGGATAGCTTTAGTTTTCATCAGCTAATGGCTTGCAGTAGAAGCCGTAGCCCCTCAAAGTGCTGCACTAGAAACAAGACTTCTTCTTGCATCTAGAAGGGGCTCTGCTGTTTCTCAGATATGAGAAACACCATTCTGGAGTGTAGCTTCCGTACCGCCTGAGCACCTCACAAGAGAAGCCCTGGGTTTTTGTTCCAACTCTTTCTCCTCACTGTCCCTTCCCCTCTCTGGCCTCATATCCCCAACCAGAAAGTAGAACAGAGTTTCCAGATACATTAAAGTCATAGAATCCACTGCTGTCTGCCTGAAGCAGGCATAGGAGGACTTGCAAACAGGAGTCCAGACCCTGTCTAAAAGCTGCAAGGATTTTTGCCCTGTGGGAACATAGACCCAAATGTCTGGAAATTTGGCCTGCAGGCTGCTGCTTGGTTACACCCTCTGCCATATATAGAGCAGCTAAAAGTGGCACTGCTCTAGTGGAAACTGGGGTAGAAAGCCCAGAGGCCCACCCACTTGGACTCCCCAGCATCCTGGGGTATCTTGGAAGCTAATTTCACTGCTGGCCTAAATCATTTCTAAGAGCTCTTCAGATTTAAAGTTCTCTGGGCAAGTCGTTATGGAGGAGACAAAGAGGGGCATGAAGAACTTGAAAGGAAATTTGGACACTGTCACAGAAGTGGAAAGAGTCTATAGTTGACAGTGTAACCCTAAATAAGTCACTGTATCTCTCAGCCTCTCCACTTCTCCATTTGTAAAATGAAAATGTCAGGGGTACCAAATATGTGGCATACATCCTACTAATGCCCCCTATGTCCATGCAGACCTTGCTAATGGATCACAAAACTCTCTTGCTGATGCTTCTTTCTTACCACCCTGGCAGGAAAACAGCCCCAGACTCCTCTGACCCCATTTCCCCTTGGATCTTCTCTTTAGGTGTTTTTTCTTTAGTCTCCCAGGTCATTCCAGGCCACCCAACAGCATTACAGAGACAGAAGAGGGCTTCTAACTTGAGGAATCTTATAGGCCAGTTAATCTCTAAAGAACAACTCCAGCTACAGTGAAAATAGCAAGAAATTCCAGAAAATCAGCACTGTCATTCTCAAGCCTTCTGTGACCAATGCCACCACAATCTTTCCCATATCCTCTACCACCTCTACTATATATATATATATATAT
>JAQZBX010051647.1:0-19321 GCA_029593785.1 Cabassous unicinctus | reverse complement strand
TCATGCATTATATATCAACTTTTCTTCACTCTTATCCCTTACCGTGCACTTTGTCATTATATGCAATGTAACTGCATATACCTGGTCACAGTAGATTAGTTCAACAGTGGATGATATTCTCAAAATTGACCAATCAGAACTCTTCCTGATGACTGTGTAGAAACCTACAAAAAGTCATTTTATCCTCCATACTTTTGGAATTGTTGACATATCTCCTTGCATATTGACTGCAGATAAGGGACAACCTAGACTTCAGAGACATAGAGGGGAATTAAACCCATGCATAAAAAGTAGCAGAGAAGAGATAAGGAGATAGTGAACTATGTTATATGTGTTTCCTTACATTAAGTTGCTCCCTTTGTCCAGCTATTGAACTCAAGCTCTTGCAGTTTCTGTGGGTCGAATGACACAACTCGTTTATTCAGGTGATATGTTACTTTGATCTGGAGTGTTTTACTTGAATTTCTCTGGTTTGTAATCAGAAATCTAACTATTGCAAAATATCTTCTATGTCTATCTTCAGTGAAGAGAGGCATACAACTAGATACTGATATTAATTGTATTTATTAAATAGGTTGAAAGACTCTTGTCACCTGGGCCCTTAAAAATATACCAGAGAATTGAGGGAAAAGACATTCTCCTGCCTTCTGCACAGAATGGTGGCATCCTTGATAATGGCACTGGCATTTTTATAAACGTATGTATCATAGAATCATGGCAAGTAGGTGGAATAAGGAGACTGGTAAAGAAAGAATGTGATCTATAGAGTTCATGAAACAATATGATTTAGTCGGCTTGCCTAATTTCTCTTGTGCATGAAATTCTCTATAATGTCTAAAAGGCTAACTAGGTACCACCTCTCCTTTCCACTAGAATAAAATATCATAAAACCATTCTGGGTGTATGAAATAAAATATATAAATTTGAAAATTTCTCACTTATCTGTGATTTTCACTTTATAGTTCCTTTTATGATGCTTTCCATATAGTTTCTTTTTCTTTCTTAATTTTTTAAAGCAAAGGATCTTTCACTTATTCTAATTGTCTTTGTTAATATATAAGCATAAACATTTATTTTAATGGTTTTGCCAGCAATTCTTTCAATTTAAATATGTAGTATTCTTTTAATGTTGTAATATTTAATGTTTAGTTGATATTTTCATTTTGGGCAATTTTAATTGTTAAAATTTTAATATTCATATAGATGGGATTTTTCATTGCTATTAATGTTTTTTATTGAATTAGTATTCAAGACCAAAACCCATACTTATCATTGTTTTTTAGACAAATATTATTTATATTTTTGTAAATATTCCATTAATTTATTTTGCCTTGTATGCTTTGATATGCCTATTAACATAATCTTATTAATTAAAATATTTCTAATTTATTATGAATCTTCTAAACTCTTATTTATTCTTACCTTTTTAATATATGAAGGACTGAAAGAATTCATTGATATATTCAGAAATACTTTTTCATACATTTCAGTGGATCTGGTACTGTTCTAGATGTTGTTATTATGGCAGGGTATAGTCTTATATAATACAGTTCCCATAGATGTTTTCATTGCAGTGAGGACAGACACATAATGAAAAGGTAAAGAAATAAACAGTTGAAGAACTACAATAAAGTAAAATGGACTATACTGAACATAAAATGGTAGAAATAATTAAGTAGCTTGAATATTGCCAATCCAAATTCACTATCTCCACTTACTCTCCTGTTCTGTACTCCAGGAGGCAGGACTTTATTGAATGCATCAAGGAAAGTAAAAGAACAACAACAACAATGTCCTAGAATGTCAATCCCAAAATATGAGTGGAAAATCTGAAAGTACTCCCAGAAGAGGTACCTTCTGTACATATCAGGCAGTTATGAGCCCAGAACTTGTTTGTAAGGGATCTAACTCACAGTTACTTTAAGAGTGTTCATAATGATGGGTTAATTCTCTGAGATATGATATGGAGATATTTTTGCAGACAGAATTGAGACTGAGAATATAGATCCCATAAATTCCCCTGGACTTCTCCTATCAGCAGAGGTTGTCCCCCCTCTTAGAACCACCTTTCACTTGAATAAAAAAAAAATGTTGTATTACCTGTAATCAGGGCAGTTGCCTCACAAGCTTACGCTGATACTCTAAAGGAATCGTCTACTTCAACATACATTCATCATGATATGATTTTGATCCCAACATAGTTCAATGGAGAAGTACAGAGCTTGCACTGGGGAGGAGAGAGCTCACATGCTAAGAGTTGCAGGAGTCTGGTAACTTCTATGGGAATTCCACAAGTGTTAGGGAAAGAAAGACCTGGGTAGACCTGACAGGTATAGATCTTTGACTTGTTTCTTATCTTATTAGAAATATCTCTAGGCTTTCCCCTTCAAGTAAGATGTTGGCTTTAAGTCTAATAAATAAAAGTGATTTGATAGAAAGATGGATAAATAGAGAGATAGAGATATTGATAGATGTAGATATTTTAATGATATGGATATAGTATCCATGAAATCATATTCTGTTGAGGGTTTTATTACATAAACTGATTAAATTATATCAAATGATTGTTCAGTATCTACAGATCTTTTTAATTGCACAAATGTTAGAATGAGTCTGACTCAGAAAAGAATAATCACTATGAGATTTTATCTGCAAATCAAAATTTTTGAAAAGTTTGAATTTCTGAACCCTATGGCTAAGAAATATTTATTTTTCTATGTGTCTATTTCTTTTTAAAGGATTTGTAGGTTTATAATATTTTGATATGTAATTCACATACCTTAAAATTTGCTCTTTTAAAGTATATGATGCAATCATTTACAGTATTTTTACATAGTTGTGAAAATATCATCACAATCTAATATTAGTCTATTTCATCATTTCCAAAAAGGAACCGCTTACCTATTTGAAGTCAAATCTTATCCTCCATACCTCCCTCTTCTCCCAACCCTAACAAACACTTATCTAATCTCTCTAAATATATACATATATCTAAATACTTATTGTGGGCAATTAATATAAACAGAATAAAAAAATTGTCTTTGCATCTGATATATTTCACTTAGGATTATGATTTTGAGATTTTTCCATGTTGTGACATATGTCAGTCTTCATTTCTTTTTACTGTTGGATAATATGCCATTGTAGGGGTACATTATATTTTGTAGATAAATTGATCAATTGCAGGACATTTTTGTTGTTACCACTTTTGGCTATTATGAAAAATTTACCTATGATATATATGGTAATGATTTAGAGTTGGAGACATCAGTATGAACTCATATTATGTTTGAACACATGGTTGTACATATATATATGTGTGTGTATACACACACACACACACAATCCTTGCAGGTTAGTATACACAGATATATTTCTTTGCTCAGACTGTTGAGAGAACTTAGAAAAAGTGAAACCTCAGTAGCAATGAATACACCTATTGCCATATCTTGGTTCCTAATATCATTTCACATTAAATTGAATGACGTGTCCTTGGGGAAATGACTGATTCTAGGACTGGGACCAGAAATATACATGATGAGCTTGGATCTTCTTAGAGTGTCAGAAAGAAATAAGTGCTCAGAAATTTAACACACATACATATATACTTACATGCATAACTTTACAGTGGAGAAATCTGCTAAACATTACCTCAGCTAGGGGATCAACATCAACATCAATGGAATTAAATGATACTGCTTATATGTGCCAATGGAGCAAGTTGCTACATGGTGCATCATGGAAACACAAGGTCAGGCACAACAGAGATTTTCAATCAAGGACCATTTTATTACTTAAACATTAAAAAGGGTCAAAAAAAGTAGGGGAAGAGGTACCATAATGACTGGTCAACAATGCTCAGGTCAGTGTTGGTAGATAGTGTCTCTGTCCTCCCTTCTTTTCATCATAGATGAGGAACACCTGTGCTACCTAAAAGCTGGGTATTTATACTCCTCAGGGGAAGAGGGACCTGCCACTGAGCAAAAAGAACATAGAAAGCACCACTGTGCAGATTTCTACCCTGATAAGCAACTGGAGATAATTGTTCTTAGCTTTGGATTCAAGGTACAGTCAGATCACTCCATTAGACCTTACTATTCCCTCAGATTGTGGAATGGAAATATACTGAAATAGCACCACACAAAGAAAAGGATGGGGGTAGGCAGGGGCTGAGAAATTACTGCTGAGTGTGTCTGTGATTCCCCAAAAGCCCCCTTGATATGTTGTTGTGAAAATGGTGCTTTACATATTTGATGTTCCTCCTCCAAACTTATAAACCCAGTCTAATCATGGGGAAAACATCAGACAAATTCCAGTAAGGGGTTTTTCTACAAAATACCTGACCATTGCTCCTCAATACTGTGAGTTCATTGAAAAAAAGGGAGTTCTGAGAAACAATCAAAATCAAAAGGAGCAATAGGAACCATGACAAGAAAACACAATATGGGATTCTAGATGGGATCCTGGGAAATAAAAGTGACTTTTCCTGAATGTAAATATCTATAAACCTATAACTGTTCTAATACATAACATCTCTTGAAAAAAATACTGCTATGTAAATTGATCTTCAAGTTTTCTTGTGGATAACTAATTCTGTTTCTCTTGGTTGTGTTCCTAGGAATGGAATTTTGGGGTCATGTGGTAACTCCATATTACACATTTTGAAGAACTACCAAACTGGTTTCCAAAGAAAATATGGGTAAAGCATTTGAATACACATTTCTCCAAATAAGATATACAATTATGCAATAAGAACACAAATCATACCATGACAAATACCACTTTTTATACACTAGGGTGACTGTCTAAGAGAGAGTAAACAGTGTTGGTGAGTACATGGAGAAATTTATAACCTCTTATATTTCTGGTGGAAATGTAAAATGGTGTAGGAATTTTGGATAAACATATTTGCTTATTCATTCATCAAGTCGATGGACATTTTTGTTGCTTTCACCTTTTGGTTATTGTGAATAATACTGCTATGAGCAACTATGTACAACTTTTTGTTTGAACACTTGTTAAAACTTCTTTTCTTAAAACAATTTTTTGAAAGATATCATAAACCATACAAAACAAAGAATAACCAAAAAATTTCCATACTCCTTATAAATAACCTCTCAATCTCTCTATCTTTCCCCTGCCATAAATAACTGTTGATCTATTGTTGTTTCTCTAATTTATTTGTAGTTACATCTTGTATAGAAGATGTCAAACAATGTGTAGTACATTTTGTCTGGTTTATTTCTCTTAGTGTACTTCCCTTTGGATATTTCATGGAAGATTATTAATATAATATGCACTAATATAATAGTGAACACATGTATTAATTTCTTTTTAAGTATACAGCTGGAAATGAAATTGCTCTGCTCTCTGGTAATTCTGTGTTTAAATTATTAAAGAACCACCAAACAGTTCTCCACAGTGGCTGTGTTATTTTACATTCCCACCTGTGGTATATGACTTTTCTAATTTCTGTACATTTATAGCAGTTTCATATTATTTATGATCTCCTAAAAGAAATATAAATTATGTTTGAAATGGGTCTGTTCCTCTGGGCATAGTAGATGATATTAAATTCAGAGGTTCACTTTTACTTAATTAAATTATGATTAAGGCTTTGATTTGGCCACATCAGTAGGATGTTGAGTCCCGTCCCACTTGGTGGGTGGGGACTCACAGAGAAAATGACATGGAGAAGGAGCACACAGAGAACAAGCACACAGAGGAGGCGAGAAAATTCATTAGACATGGCAGAGTCATTGGAAAGAGAGACAAGCCTGATAGTTTATTGCGGACCTTAGGAAGAGAACTGAGTAGCTGAGCCCAGAAAGAAATGAGCCCTGGGGAAAGAGATGAGTTTCATACCAGCCTACAGCTGAGATTGGAAGAAGCTTGGTCCATAGAGCTTTAAGAAGAAAAAGGAAGGCTGAACCCTCACTAACATCGCCCGTCATCTTGCATCAACATGTGGCAACAGATCTTGGATGAGAAAGTACCACTTATGGTATCTTGAGTTTGACTCTTTAAGACCTGTTAATTGTAAGCTTCTACCCAAAATAAATACCCTTTATAAAAGCCAACAGAATTCTGGGACTTTGCATCAGCACCCCTTTGGCTGATTACTATAACATCCCTGCCAACACTTTTATTTCCTGTTTCATTTTCCTTTATTTTATGAATATGCTAGTGGCTTTGAAGTGGCAAGTAATTGTAATTTTGATTTACATTTACCTATTAACTAAAATTTCTCAAAAGTTTTTCATGTTGGCCATGTTGGCCATTTGTATATCTTTGCAGAAATATCTACTCAAATCGTCCATCCATTTTTTAATTTGGTTGTTTGCATTTTTTGAATTTTAAGAGTTCATGTTCCCTTAAATGATTTTTAAATATTTTCTTCCAAGATTCACCCCTATGTTATCATCTAAGAGTTTTATAGCATTAGCTTTTAAATATAGGTCTTTGATCTATTTTGACATACTTTTTTTTTATAATTAATTTTTAAAATTTTTAATTTATATTTTTTTCATTTTTAAAGAAGCTTTAAATAACAAAAATGAAATCTAATTTTTATATTACATTTCTAAATTTTGGACATAATAATCTCTAAGAATGAAATAAATTATTGGTTTAGTTATTTAATTTACATTTATGCCATAATTCTTTCCAAATAATCAAATTCCTATTTGGAATTTCTTCATATCATATTGAAATGAATTACAGCAGATAACAATCTGCAAACTCATAATTTTATGACGCAGAAAAACTCATTGACATTGTAGAAATGTACAAATACATTGTAGTTATTTTCTATTATAGTTGAATAATATTTACATTTATAAAACTATGTTGCTATGCTATTTTTTTTTATAATTGATTATATTAAATCTAAACTGACCTTGACCTTTCTTTTAAAATTTGTAATTTCTTTCAATATAATTTTCTATTTTTTTTATAATTTCACAACAAAGGACTTTTTAAAAGCTAAAAAAAAAAATACTGTTTATACACTTTGGTAGGTCATATGGTATGTGAATATATCTCAATAATTCTGCTTAATAAACAAATAAATAATTGTGCAAGAATAGCCAGAAATAGCAGCTATTTAAAGCAGGGGAAACAGAGAAATTGAGAGGTTAGGAATTTTCTTGTTTGTCTGTTTTTTGGTTATTATTATTATTGAAATAATGAAAATGCTTTAATAATGATTGAAGTGATTTTAACTTCACTACACTATGTGACTATACCAAATACCATTTATTGCACACTTTGGATAAATTGTATGCTTTATTAATATGTATCAATAAAATTGATTTGTTAAAAAAAGAAATAAATAAATAAATTAAAAAAATGATACATCAAAAAATAGGGGATTCCCATATACCCCACCACCTCCCTCTCCCACACTTTCCCCCATCAACATTTTTCATTAGTTTGATACATTTATTAAAATTGATGAACACATATTGAAGCACTGCTACTAATCATAGTCTATAGTTTATATTATAATTTACCCTTTGTAATGCACAATTTTATAAGTTTTGGCAAAATGTATAATGGCCTGTATCTGCCATTGCAATGTCATGCTGGACAATTCTCATGGTCAAAAAATGCCCCATGTTACAATTACTCTTCCTTCTACTTTCCCTCAGATCCTCTGGTGGACACTGCCTTTGTACCAATGATACATGCTCTTTCTTTGCTAGAATAATAATATTTATAATTTAGTCCATAGTTTCAGGCCCTCCTTATCTTTTTTCATTCCTCTATCTTGAAAATTTAGGGACGGTGATGCCCACTCTGTTTCTCATTGTGAGGGCCTTAGATCCCATGAAGCAGATGGATAGAACTGTCTTTGCAATTGTAGATACTCTGTTTTTGAGATGAGCATTGTCCATCATCATCCTTTTGTTAGATGTCCTGGGTGATTCTAATGAACTGAAGAGTAAGTACGTAACTCTGCTGAGTTTCAGGGATCAACTGTTATATGAACATAACAAAGGTTTATATCTCTGGGACATGTATTTAACAAATAAAATGTTAATTATAGGTTCAAATAAAAGAGGCAGAAAAGCTGTGTGTAGGGAATTTGTAAATGAAGCTAACTCTGTTACATTGGGGAACATATATTCCAAAGTAAGGCCCACTGACAGGGCAATTAATTCCTGAGATTGTCTGCACTGCCTACAGTGTCTAGAAGTCTCTAGGGCCCACAGGAGCCCTACTGTTTGATGTACTTTTTACTGTGACAGTCTAAGAGACCCTTCTGAGCTGTGCATAGAGACCCTTCTGAGCTGTGAGACCTCCTGTCTCACTTTGAAATCTTTTAACCATAAAATCTCATTTGTATTTAATATTTTCCCCTTTTGGTCAAGGTTTTTTTCCAAATGCATCACTAGTTGGTGCTTTGTAATAGTCCAACAGTGCCAAGCAGGTGCCCTGGGAAACGTGTCCCATGCCAGCGGAAGGTAGTGAGCTTATTTTCTGAGTTTCGTTTAGATAGAGCCCACATTTGAGCAACAAGGAGGCTTTCATGAGGTAACTCTTAGGTAATACATAACAGTAGGCTAAGTTTCAATTTCACAAGAATAAAGTTCATGAGGATAACAATCAATATGAAAGGACTGGTGTAACGGTCTGTCCTCCATGGCTAGGCAACAACTGCATATGTGGGGTATTCTTGCTCCTTTTTTAAAGAATGTAGCAGGACTTCTGAGAATGGGAATTCAATATACTTTTGTCTATTGTTTGGGTCTCCACCCACTGAGACGCCTCATGACCACTTGAACATATCCATATGTCATAGAGGCATGCCCCAGGTGCACATCTCCTCTCACTTCCCCCATCACCGACACCCCACACCAGTGATCCACCGCTGCCACAGCGGTGGCCCCAAACCCAAGCCAAAAAATAAACAAATAAAAATAATAATAAAATAAAACAATAAATAAATAAAATAAAAATAATAAAATATAAAAAATAAAAAATTTTAATTGTGTCTTTCACCATAAGATCTGTTATCTTTTATGGACAGTGGCAATTTCTTCTGTATATATACCCAGTGTCTTATTTTATTTACTTTATCTTCAAAGAAACTTTAGTTTACAGAAAAGTCACATAGAAAATATAGGAGATCCCATAACCCAACCCCCACCCCTTCTCCCACTGTCCCCTATTAATAATATTTTAAATGTTTATGCGACATTAGTTAAAATTGATGTACAAATGTTGATGCGTTGCTGCTAACCATGGACAATGGTTCACATTATGGTTACATTTTGCACCATACACTTTTATAGTTCTTGACAAAATGTAAAATGGCCTTTATCCATCATTGCAAAATCATGCGGAACAATTCCAAGGTCCTATGTTCCATCTACTCTATTCTTCCCTCCCCCTCCCCTCAGACCTTTGGTAATCACTAAGTTTCAGATTTGAAGAATAAATTTCAACTTAGATGCAACAAATTTGAGGACTTGACATATTGATCTGTATTATTTTATGAGGCACTACTTATATTTTCAAGAGATTCTTGCCCCCCACCCCCCAAATGAGAACACAGCACAACTCCCCAGCATGGGGAGTTTAATATTTTCTTGTTTATTGTGTGGGTCTCCCCCACTGAGATAACAGACTATGACAGGATGGACACTTTCATATTCCAATGAAGCATGCCCCAGGTTTGCCTTATCCCACACATCCCCTCACCCCCAAAGCCCTTTACCAGTAACCTTCCCTTGCCATATTTGCCAAAAGAACATTCCCACAGTTGTGGCTTTAACCCAGACCTACAAATCCCCAGAGTTCACCAGTTCCTTCCTTTAGCCCTCCCCCCAGTTCTATGGATAGTCCAACCCAAGCTCCCAACGTACTCCCCCTCACACTCCAGCACCATCAAACTTACATATCATTTTACTACAGTCACTCCAATCCACTGGCCAACCACTGCCTTCCACCTTATGATAGAGTTTGTCAACATTGAGCATTGGCTCACCACACTTTACTTCATTTCAGTCTCCTGATAAACTCTTTTCCAGACATTAACCCTATAGGTCTGCCCAATTTACTTAAGACATATCAGTGATATCATGTAATATTTGTCCTTCAATAACTTGCTTAATTCACTCACATAAGTTCTTTAGGATTCATCCATGTTGTCCTGTGTGTTAATACAGCATTCCTTCTTAAAAGTAATATTTCACTGTAGGTATATACCACAATTCACTTATCCATTCATTGGAATGATGGACACTAAGGTTGCTCACAACTTTGGGCAATAGTGAATAATACAACTATGAACATTGGTGTGCAAATACCTGTTCATGTCCCTGTTTTCAAATCTTCTAGGTATATACCTAGAAATGGGATTGCTGGATCATATGGCCATTCTATAGTTAGCTACCTGAGAAACCATCAAACTGTCCTCCACAATGGCTGTACCATTCTACATTCCCACGAGCTGTGGATGAGGGTTCCCTTTCTTCCACATCCTCTTCAAAACTTGTAGTTCTTTGTTTGTTTCTTTTTAATAGCTGCCAGTCTAATAGGTGTAAGATGATAATATTTTCTGGTTTTAATTTGCATTTCCCTAATAGCTAGTGATCCTGAACATAATTTCACATGCTATTCATCCATTTGTATTTATTCTATAGAGAAGTGTCTATTTAAATCTCTTGATCATTTTTTAAAATGGGTTGTTTGTCTTTTTTTTTAAATTTTGAGATGTAGGATTTCTTTATATATGCTGGATATATTGACCCATGTTGTATAAATATTTAACAAATATTTTCTCCCATCCTGTAGGCTCCTGTTGCACTTTCTGGACAAACTCTTTTAAAATGCAAATTTTTTAATTTTGAGGAGGTCCAATTTATCTATTTTATCTTTCATTGCTCATGCTTTGCGTGCAAAGATTGTGAAACCGTTTTCTACTACAAGATCTTGTAGATGCTTTGTACGTTACCTTCTGGGAATTTTATGATTTTGGCTCATATGTTTAGCTCTTTGATTGATTTTGAGTTAATTTTTTATCAGGAGTGAGATGCTGATCCACTCTCATTATTTTGGATATTGTATTAGTTAGTCAAAGAAGTGCTGATGCAAAACACCTGAAATCAGTTGATTTTTATAAAAGGCATTTATTTATTGCAGAAACTTAGCTACCAGCCCATAATGCATAAGTTACTTCCCTCACCAAAGTCTGTCGCCATGTGTTGGAGCAAGATGGCTGCCAACATCTGCATTTTTTCAGCTTCCTAGGTTCCTCTCTTCTCAGGGCTTATTTCTCTCTGGACTCAGCTGCTCTGATTTCTCCACAAGACCAGCTGCAAACTATCAGGTTAACAGCTCCTCTCTCTTCCCGGGGCCTCTGCCATGTCTAATGGAGCCTTCCCTCTACTCCTCTGTGTCCTTTCTTCTTTGGAGGCTCCAGCATCCAAACCTCTAAATTTCCTTCTTTGTGGTGTGATTTCTGTGTGAGTTCCCACCCACCAAGGGAGAGAGGACTCAACATCCTACAGATGTGGCCCAACCAAAATCTCAATGATTATTTAATCAAGTAAAAGTGGAACCTCTGAATCCAGTATAATCTATGTTCTAAGGGACAGACCAGTTACAAACATAATCCAATATCTATTTTTGGAATTCATAAACAATATAAAACTGCTACAGGTATAGATACCTAGTTCTCCAATCACCATTAGTTGAAGAGGCCATTCTGTCCCAGTTGAGTGAGCTTGGTGGCCTTGACAAATATCAGTTGATGGCATATGCAAGGGTCTATTTCAGAACTCTAAATTCTGTTCCATTGGTCAGTATATCTAGCCTTGTGCCAATACCATGCAGTTTTACCACTGTACCTTTGTAGTATGTTTTAATATCAAGTAGCATGATTCCTCCAATTTTGTTTTTCTTTTTCAATACGTTATTGGCTATTCAGGGACCATTGACCTTCCAAATAAATTTCATGATTAGCTTTTCCAATTCAGTAAGAAAATACTCTTTTTGTTTTTATTGGTATGCACTAAATCTGTAAATCAATTTGGGTAGGACAGACTTCTTAATCATGTTTAGTCTTCCAACCCATGAAGATGGAATATTCTTCCATTTACTAAGATCTTCTCTGATTTCCTTTAACACTGTTTTATAGTTTTCTGGGTAAAGTTGTTTACATCTTTAGCTAAGTTTATTCCTAAGTATTTGATTCATTTAGTTGGTATTGTAAATAGAATTTCTTTCTTGATTTCCTCCTCAGATTTCTCATTATTGGTGAACAGAAATGTTACTGATTTTTGCGTATTGCTCTTATACTTTGCCACTTTACTGAACTCATTTATCAGCTCAAGAAACTTTGTTGTGGATTTCTCAGGTCTTTCTTTGTATAAGATCATGTCAGCTTCAAATAGTGAAATTATTACTTCTTCCTTTCCAATGTCAATGCCTTCTATTTATTTTTATTGCCTAAGTACTTGAGCAAGTACTTCTAACACAATGTTAAATAAGAGCTATGAGAGTGGGCATCCTTGTCTTGTTCCAGATCTTAGAGGGAAAGCCTTTAGCTTTTCACCATTAAGTGTGATGTTAGCTGTGGATTTTTCATATATACCCTTTTACAAGTTGAGGAACTTTCCTTCTATTCCTATCTTTTGAGTGTTTTTATCAGGGAAATATGCTGTGTTTTGTCTAACTTTTTTTCTGCATTAATAGCGATGATTATGTAATTTTTTTCTATCTTTTAATGTTGAATGATCCTTTCATACCAGAGATGAAAACCACTTGTTCCTGGTGTATAATTCATTTGATGTGTTGTTGTATATGATTAACAAGTATTTTGTTGAGGATTTTTGCATCTCGGTTCATTAGAGACATTGGTCTATAGTTTTCCTTCCTTGTGGCTTCTTTGTTTGTTTTTGGTATTGGGGTGATTTTGGCATCATAGATTGAATTAGGAAATGTTCCCTTCACTTCTATTTTTTTGAGGAGTTTAAGAAGGATTGGTGTTAGTTCTTTCTGGAATGTTTGGTAGAATTCACCTGTGAAGCCATTTGGTCCTTTGATTTGCTTATTTGGGAGGTTTTTGATGACTAATTCAATCTCATTGCTTATGATTGGTCTATTGAGTTCATCAATTTCTTCTTTTGACAATGTAGGCTCGTAGTGTGTTTCCAGTAATTTATCCATTTTATAAAACTTATCCACTTTATTGGCACACAATTGTTTAAAGTATCCTCTTATGATATACTTTATTTCTCTGGCATCAGTGGAGATATACCCTTCCTCATTTTTTATTTTATCTGCATCTTCACTCTTTATTTCCTTGTTATTCTAGCTAAAGGTTTGTCAATTTTATTAATCTTCTTGAAGAACCAACTTTTGCTTTGGTTAATTTTTTCAAGTGTCTTTTTTTATTCTCAATTTCCTTTTGCTCTGCTCTATTTTTTTGTTATTTCTTTCTTACTGTTTCCTTTGACATTAGTTTATTATTTTTTCCAGTTTCTGCAGTTAGGTATGCAGTTAGGGTCTTTGATTTTAGCTCTTTCTTCTTTTTAATATAGGTATTTATGGTAATAAGCTTCCCTCTCAGCACTTCTTTTGCTGCATCCCATAGGTTTTGATATGTTGTGTTCTCATTTTCACACATTTCAAGGTAGTTATGGATTTCTTTTGCAATTTCCTCCTTGATCCCCTGATTGTCTAAGAATATGCTGTTTAACTTCCATATCTCTGTTCCTATTCTGGTTTTCTGCTGCTTATTGATTTCCAACATCATTCCATTGTGGTCAGAGAAATTACTTTGTATAATTCCAATCTTTCTGAATTCACTGAGACTTATTCTGTGACCTGGCAAGAGGTCTATCCTGGAGAATGATCCATGTGCACTCAAAAAGAATATGTATCTGGCTGTATTTTGGTGTAAGATTCTGTATATATCTCTTAAGTACAGATCCTCTAATGTATTATTCAAGGTCTCTGTTTTGTTATTGACCCTTGTTGAGATGTTCTGTCTAATGGTGATAATGGTGTATTTAAGTCCCCCACTATAATTGTAGAGACATCTGTTTCTCCACTTATTTTTTCCAATGTTTTCCTAATGTATTATTTTCAGGCACCCTGGTTGGGTGCATAAAAGTTTATGGTTGTTCTTACTTCTTGATAGATTACCCTTTTTATTAATATATAGTGCCCTTCTTTGCCTCTCACAATAGTTTTGCATTTTAAGACTATTTTGTCCAGCATTATTATAGCTACCCCCACCCTTTTTTTTTGGCTATTGTTTGTATATAAAATAGTTTTTCAACCATTTACTTGTAATCTCCTTGTGATCCTGAGTCTAAGGTGAGTTTCCAATAGACAGCATATAGATGGTTCATTTTTCCTAATCCATCTGCCAATCTTTATTTTTTGATTGGGGAGTTTCAGCCATTAACATTCAATGTAAATATTGTTAAGGAAGTACTTATATTATCTATATTTTCTTTAGGTTTATATATGTCATATTTTGTTTTTATTTCTCTTTTTACCTTTTTTACTTATTCTTAATAATAATCTACCTTTCTACTCTCTCCTCAAACTCTCTTTCCCTTGTTTTTATTCATTTCAACCTGCAGAACTTCCTTTAGTGTTTCTTGATGGGTGGGATTCTTGTTGACACACTCTCTAAATTCATTTTTATCCGTGAATATTTTGAGCTCTCCCTCATTTTTGAATGCCAGCTTCACTAGATACAGAATCCTTGGTTGGCAGTTTTTTTTCTTTTAACACCTTAACGATGTCATATCCCTGCCTTCTCTCCTCCATGGTCTCAGATGAGAAATCAGTGCTTAATCTTACTGAGATTCCCTTGTATATGATGAATCTCTTTTCTCTTTCCCCTTAAGTATTCTTTCTTTGTCTTGAACATTTGACAATTTGATAAATATATGTCTTCAGTTAGGCCTGTTGGGATTTATACTATTTGGAGTATGCTTTGCTCTCAAAACACTTTAGAAATTTCCAGCCATTATTTGTTACCACACTCCTTCTATCTCCCTTTCACCTCTCTTCTCTCACTCTGGGATGCCTATCATGCTCATGTATGTGCATTTTGCATTGTCATACCATTCCTTGTGTCCCTGCTGAATTTTTTCTGACATTTTGTCTATCTGTTCTATTATCTGTCAGTTTTCAAATGTACTATCTTCGATGTCACTAATTCTTTCCCTTGCCTGTTCAAATCTGCTGTTATGTGCGTCCAGCATATTTTTTTTATTTTCGCCTTGTGCCTTTCATCACCATCAGATCCACTATCTTTTTATGTGTGTTTATGATTTTTTTTCTTTGCTGTGTTCTCCAGTGTCTTTCTAATATCCTTTGTCTCTTCCTTCACTTTATTAAAGTGATTCATGATATTTGTTTCATTATCATTGACTAATTGTCCCACATTCTGCATTTCCTCCTGTTTTTTAGTTTATTCATTAGGGTTGGGCATGTCTTCCTATTTCTTAGTATGGCTTGTAATTTTTTGTTGGTGTCTAGGCATCTGTTTATCTTGATGTGCTTATTCAGATAGTTAGCATCTCTTTCTACTCTAGGATTTTATTTTCTTTTGTTTTGTATTAAGCTTCCTTTTTCACATTTGATTCCCTTATTTTATATGTTTGTACATTTCTCTGTTACCTTGAAAAAATATTAAGACCATTGAAAAGGAAAGAGAAAAAGGTAAAAGGAATAATAGTAATAATTTTAAAAACATAGAAAAAGAATCATAAAACAGCCCAGAAAATAGATAGGTAATGAGTGAAAAATCATTAAAAATACAAGGGAATAAGAATAAAAATGAAATGAGAAACAAAATAAAATAAAGACCAGAAAGAAGAGTAGAGAAGAAGTAAAAAAGTGAAAAAATGAAGGCCAAACAAGAAATGGTGGAATGAAAGAAAAGCAATGAAAGAGGGAAAAATGAAAGAAAGAAAAGAGATAAAGAAACTAGGGAGACAAAATAAGTAAAAGATAAAAAGAAAGAAAGAAAGAGAAAAAACAATAAATAACAAACAAACAACAACTCAGGACAAACAGCCTTCCCTCTTAGACCTGTATAAACCATCTCAGGCTGCTTGGTGCTTATCAATCAATCACCCTGCAACTTGTCATCCAAAGGTAAGATACCCAGTTTTAGCAAACACAATAAAGAATTTTAAAAATTTATAAAAAATTAAAATGCAAAATAGATCGAATAACCTAACACACAAAACTATCTCAATCTATAATTTCCTGTCACAAAGTGCCACCTAGATGACTGATAACTCAGTGGATCACTCTCTGTATCCCTTTTCTCAGGCAGTACTTGAACTGAACCAGGGATTTAGTATATGTGAAGCAAGTGTTTCTACAGTTAGCTCCATGCCCTCCATAGGTTAGGTAGGCTTCTGAAATCTTATCTGGCTCTCACCACCCCCTTTCCTCAAGGGAGTTGGGCTGTTAACAGATTACTGGTATGGGGACCCAGGGTCCCTTTAAGTCCTCAGCAAGTAGCCACCTGTGTGACCTAGTCTTAAGTTAAAGATTAACAACCTTCCCCAGAGGGTAGAGAATGCATAGATGGTATAATAAACTATAATCTTCCCAAAGCAGTAAATGTCCTTGCTAAGTGTCCTTCCTATGAGCATAGTGAAAATATCACTTGACTCCATGTGTATGCTTCACATGACCCTAGCAGGAACTCTGTTCTCATACTCTATGGAATGTCCTTGTTATCACCCCTATGGAATGACCCTGTTCTGAGACCGCTTATATCACCCCTCATTTTCCCTGTTTCTTTGCAGAGCACTATCTTACTTCTCTGAACTGTCACCTTCAGAGTTTCTCTCCTGTCCATAAGACCCAATGAAGTTTATACCAGGTGTGTTCTTTGGTCTTGCAGCCTCACAAAGTCGTGCCCTTCAGGAACTGGGTTGTAACAATTGGTGAGCCATGAGCCAGGAGACTGAAAGACCACTGGCAGTAGTGTGCCTGAGCTCAGGGAAAGGAGAATCTATGGGGAAAATCCCGGTTTGGCTTCTGATGCCCATGTGGGGAAGGGTGGAAGCACTCCTGGGTGAGTGGGAATCACCAAGACAATATGGGTCACCCAGATGCTTGACTGTTCTGGAACTTCATATGCATACAGGGATACCTGAAAATGTTGATGGGAGTATCAGTAACTAAGATAGGGAAAACATTCTGGCAGCAACCCTGTGAACCCCTTGCCACCTGGTTGGTGCATTTATGGGCTAGTGGAGCTAATATAATTAGTTTACTGGAGAAGTCAAAAAACTTACCAACATTAATGTGCTCTGTTCTGTTTCCATGTTATTTTGAAATAGATCTGGATAGCCACATTAACAAAATTAGTGCAGTTAAATTTTAGTAACTTTGAAGTGAAAAACTCTAAAAACAAATAGAAAAGAAGTGCGAGTAGCTTTTGTAAGCCTGCAGTTAAAAACATATTACAAACTTGAAAGCTCATATTACTTGTATAAACTGTGGGGGAGTTTAAATGGAATGTTATTTTGACAATGTTTTAAGTTTTAGTCACATTTTATTTTGATCAGAATTTTTATCAAGGTGTTAAAACCAACTTCCAGTTTTGATTCAATAGCTTACTCCTGAACTTCAAATTTGTGTAAGTGTAATCCTGAAGAGTAATCCAGAATATATGTGTTAAATGTCGGTCTAAACTGCTAAATTAGTGCTTAACTGCATTTATACTACTCAAGAATTCTTGAATGGTTGCTGTTAACTAATCAAAGTATTTCCAAGAATGAGCTTGCTTATTACACACAACACTGATTCCAAAGGAGATCTTAAAAGCTGTAAAAATCATATATGTGAAATGATGGCAAGCATAGAGACAGCCATATAAAAAGAGTAAGAATTATGAGTAAAATCTGTGAGCTGTATGTTTCTGTTGGTTCGTGTTAGCTCTTTTTGTGTTTGTCTGTTTGTCCAGTGTATATTTTCATACTTCTGGATGGTAATATTAAATTAACATATAAATATTCTTTAAAAACGCTCCTTTCAAATGACTAAAAATTAAATAATTGATTATATGGGTAAATAAATACTCCTGTAGTCCAAATTAGAAAAACCAAACAGAATAAAAAGACACATAAAATCTGTCTAAAGAAACTATTTAAAATAAACTAAAAAGGTTGTTCTGAATTCTTCCATAATCTTTCTATAGCTTCTCCTTCTTCCAGAGTCTTCTCCTAACTTAGACTGAATTCCAGTAAAACTAATTTAGAAGCTAAGGAAATGGGCTGGGTATAGAAAGACAGGGGAGATATGAGGCTAGCCTAGAATTCAGTCTACCAGGCATGGAAATTAAAATGATAGGGACAGAGGGGATATTACAGAATAAACCTTGTTTTGTATAGTCTGCTCCAATTAAATTTTAACAGGTTTGAGATAACAGTAATAATTCATGGCCAAATTTCAGTAAGTAAAGAAAAAGTCTTTGAAAGGTATGAAAAGATTTTTGTAAAATATGATTAAATCAAATTAAACAATTATAACATATTCTAGAAACTGGCAGTCAGTATGCTTTTAAAGTTATTTACCATTTTAGACTTTTATTTAAAAAAAAAGATTTTAGCCTCCTGTGGAGGAAGGAAGGAAAAAGAACATTTCTTGCACAGACTATAATGATTTCAATTTTATCTAGCTTGGGTGAAATCTTCCTAGGCTTGTATGGACACTAATAAAATAAATTAACATTATTTGTGTTAAATCTTTAAGATGATGAAAATTTTAAGTCTTTCACTAATGAGGTTATTACAAACCTTTTTTAAAAAAATGTTTTTGCATAAATTGAAATGAATAGTTATTTTTTCTTCAGAGAACCTAATAAGAGATATAAGATGTAAATAAACATATAAAGAAGTAAAAGACTTGCGGAAGTGAAGTCAGTGATGACTAAAATTTGATGTATGTTTAAGGGAATGTGTTTTTTACTAAGATTGCTGGTTTTCATAAAATCTGGGTAGAAATATGTAAGACAAGGCTTGAATGAACATAGAAAATCATAGAAGGTATTGTAGAAGGTAGTATTAATTAAGGGAATGTGTTTTGTAAAGGTGATTTTGCCTTGAGATGAAGTAACTATAGTCTATGTGGTTATGGATTGTTATGGGAAATTTGTAGAAGCATTCTCTAAACTGAAAGATTATAATGTATGTGATTGATTCTGGGAAATCATTATTAAGTAGAAATCTAGGAGTTAATATTAATAACAAAAAGTAACTTATGGTTAATTATAAGAAGTTTGTAAAAGCGTTGTCTAAACTGAAGTATTTAAATGGCTAAT
>JAQZBX010051646.1:0-19328 GCA_029593785.1 Cabassous unicinctus | reverse complement strand
AAAAAAAAAAAAAAAAAGATTAGGGCTTTGATTTGACCACATCAATAGGGCGTGACTTAGGGTTGAGTCCCTGCTCCCTTGGTAGGCTGATATAAATGGACACTCACTCAAGAAGACATACGGAAGAGGAGAGAGCTCTGTCATGTTTGATCCTGGGGACCTGGGGAGAGATGAGCCATTCACCTGATAGTTTGCAGCTGAATAGAACAGAGCAGCTGAGCAGCTGATAAGGCCTGGAAAGAAACAAGCCTTATGCTAGACTGATAGGGGAAGCCCTGAGAGATGAGCCCTGTGCCAGCCTACAACTGATATTGGAAGAAGCTGGGCCCACACAGCGTTAACAGGAAGAAGGAAGGCTGAACCCTTGCAGAGATCAGCAACCATCTTGCTTCAACATATAGCAACTGACTTTGGTGAGAAAGCAACCTGGAGGTGGACTCTTTAAGGCCTTGTAACTGTCAGCTTTTACCCCAAACAAATACCCTTTATAAAAGCCACCAGATTTCTGGTATTTGCATCAGCACCCCTTTTGACTGACTAATACGCTCATTAAAAATTGAGAATGTTTGCTATTTCCCAGGCTCTTTTGATGATATATGAAGAACTGCTTTGTGCTCCACCTAGTCCAGTGCAGTTCAGAAGATAAGCCAATACATCGGAATGAATTTGATTGTAAGGAAAAGGCAGTTTGTCCTTCTGCCTCTTGCCTGAGCTTCAGGTGATGTCTTGATCTGGCCTGTAAGAGTGATGAATATGACTGCAGTTGTGAAAAAGAGCGCAAAGCTGAGTGTGGTTTGTAGACGATTTCCATTGTATTTTTGCTCAATGCCTCTTTAAAGCAGCCTTGCATAGCATCTAAGTGGAGGGAATTTCTGATTCTCATCCCATGCCATGAATTCCTCCTGGAATTTTCTCTTCACAGGATTATACAGATTCATTCTTAATTACTGTGGTGGGAAAAGCAAGCTGCTCTTGTGCTTTTGGTGTCATCCAAAATTTGACAGATGGATAAAGCCCTTGCCTTTTAGACTATCCCATTGCATTTTCACAAATTAGGGTAACAGACCATCATCGTTTTTAACAGATGTGCCCAAGTGATCTGTTGTAACTATAATTTTGTAATATAAAAGACCCAATTGTAAAAGATCCACTTTATTTAATTCAACAGTTTCTTGTTTGATTCCTCCCCTTGCCCCTCAAACAACCATTTCTTGTGAGGTTGGATTAGATGCTGCAGTGCTGTAAAGATAAGCAGGACAATCCCTACCCTCAAGGATTCTATGAACTAATGAGGGAAAGGGGAGCATAAGGAAAAGGATACCTATAAGTACACAGCAAACTAGACTTACAGCAGATACCACTAGAGAGCTGTAATGAGATAAGGAAATCCAAGCAGTGGAGAGATGATATTTATAGGAGGTCATGGGGGAATGGCTGCATGAAGGGAGAATTGGGGAAGAGATTTGAAAGACGACTGGGAATGTGACAAATGGAAATAGTGATGGAGTTTGGGACAGAATAAAGGTTAGGATGCAGTGGCAACTGTATCTGGTCTTGTTTAGGTTAAGGATTTGTGCGGTAAGAAGGAGAGAAGGCAGGAAAGATGAAAAAATGTGGAGAAGCTTGAATGCCAGTTTGGGGTATTTGTTTTTTGTTTGGTAAGCTATGGGAAGAGGGTACTGAATTTTTTAAGGGTAGTAGTAATGTTATCAGAGTCAGGAATCACATTCTTTAAATAGAGTTCACCTCAAATGGACGGCATTGTTTATGAAGATTTTTATCTATATATGCACATAAATATGTACATATAAATGTCCACAGCCAAAGGAAAAGGTTGTATTTTATGGCATAAAATTGTATTTTTTGGCTCTGACTCAGCCGTCATAAAATCTAACTATTTCCAAGCATCAGAAAGATAGAAAAACTCTTTATAACATTTTAAATAATTGTATGGAGGCCAGTCATATGGCCCTTGTGCATAAGTAGCTCACAGTGAATTTTGGGAGAGTTTTTCATACATTTTGGCATTAGATTTGTGCATAGAAACAGACCATATATCTAATAGGTAACTTCCCTGTGAACTTTCAGTCTCACTATCTACAAAGAAATGCTCATATATGCATTTAAATGCAACTATTAAAAAGAACTTGAACCTTTTCCCATGTCTGTTGCCTAATAAAACAAACTTTCCAAACTAATCCCAATGACAAAAAAGTGCAATATATATGTATAAGTTTTAGATTATACATACATATATACATATAATGTACAGGATATGAACTAGATAGGACTAGAAATTACATAGTTTCTCTATCAAGGAACCATTGGCATTTGATTCATTCATGAATATGTTATAGTTGTAGTTTGCATGTTGGGTTATGTCACCGTCATCACTAATAAAAAATGAAGTGAACCAAACTGTTAATCCAAGGCAGAAAAGTTGAAGTCATGCCAAATATGAATATTAGAAAGGGGTTTCTTATCAGGTGTCTGTTAATTGGTTATCTTGAATTTTTCTGATGTTAGTATAACAGAGTGGCAAATTTCACTTGGTTTCTCCTTCTGAGTTTTAAGATTAAGCCACTCTATTAACATCAGCCAGAAAATACTGAGATAAGTAAAATTTTGAATTCTTTTAAAATATCTCTGCTCAGCTTGCAAAACATATTAATATATGAAAAATGACCAACCTAATCAATATACCCAGGTCTAGTAAAACTGTCTTATTTGTTCAGTTTTGAAACTTTCTCTCTTCCATGTAGGTGGTAAGCCTGGGGGTGGGGTGGGCTAAGGGGATGGTTGACTTTTAAGTCACAGTAGGGGTATAGAGGATGGTAAAATAGTAAAATTAAGCAAAATCTATTGTTTGCCATGAGGAATGTTCACAGCGCTTTCCACTTCACAGCGACAGGAGTGAGTTTGGCACAATTCAAAGTCAGCCAGAGGAGGTTGTCAAGGTTACAGGCAGCGTAAGGTTGGAGTCAGGGTTATGGTCACAGGGGGAGGGAGGCAAGATTCAAAGCCAAGTATCCCCATGTCAGCAAAACTTCAGGCTGGTCAAGCTGCTTGTAACAGGATAGTTCATGTTACCAAGAAGACTGCTAAGGGAATTTTTATTTTTATTTTTTTTTCAAAAAATTCCTCCCGATAGGTGAAGCTCTTTGTCCTAGACAATTCAGAGCTTTTCTTCTTCCTTCATATCCCATACCTAAAGTGCAACCATCAGTGTCTTTAGCAACCCTGTCATCTCAGTTCATATTGAATTAAACACTCTCAGGAATTAGTCATAAAATCACTTTAGAAAAAGACTGAGACCAGGTTTTCTCCCCCCCACCCCCACCCCCTCTGTGTGTGTATACAAAATGAAGGTCTCTCTGAGCTGTAGTGGGGCAGAGAAGGTCAGTGGATTGGTGGTTATAGGTTTCATACCCCCATTCAGTAGAGAAGCTCCTATTTGATTTCTGTTTTATATGAGATTCCAAGTATGATTGCATTTGAAAAACAGTGGCTCCCTCCCTTGATTAAAAAGGTTGAAAGCTATTGCTCAGAGATTATTGTGTTTACAATTGTCTTACACCTAATCTCAGGGTTAAAATTTTTTTTTTTTTGCTTTTGGAAGAAAGAACTTTTTTTAGTCATGCCAATTAAATCTACCGTTTTGGTTGCCAATTTGGGAGTGTTGCATTAAAGTCTAATCTCTACACAGACAGCTTAATTTCACCACATTCTGATTCAGTTAGTGTGATTTAGTTCTTAAAATGATAATTATATCGTTTCAGGATTTATATTATTCATCTAGAAAGTGTAATAGGGTGAAAGAGAGTATGTTTTATTGGTATCTTCTCCATGACCACCAGCCTTTGTCCCCAGGAGATTCCAAGGTCACAGAGCTAACAACTTTACATGCTTAGTAATCATGGGACAGGAGATACTGAGACCCAAGATTAGAGGTGGCTACGAGGATGGTGGAGGTACTATGGTGATTGCCCATGTGCAGGTTGGGGGAGAAGGGCTAAACAGGAGAATAATGTACAGAATCTGTTACCATGGATGCAGGTGGGAGCTCCAGCAGGTGTCAGCACCAGGGATGTCCAGTTAATGGTAGGTGGTGGCTATTTCAGCCAGCCAGGGAGTACAGGGGAGACCAATCAACAGCAATCCAGAAAGACACACTCCAAGTTTTATAGAGGACCCATCCACAGGACCAGCATTCAGGAGTCCAGTTCCAGTACAGAGATCATGGAGATTCAGGCTAGAGAGATAAATAGGTGAATTCAGACCCTGGCCCCACCACTTGCTAACTGCATGGTCCTGGGGAAATTACTTAATCTTTCTAAACACCAACTTTTAGGTCCATATCATGCCTTCCTCATAGGATTTTTGTGATGCTAAAGATAATAAAGCATTTAGCACATGCCTGTACCACAGTAAGAGCTCAATATACGATAGCTGTGTTTTTTATTGGCTGTAAGGGTTATGTCCAGAGCAAAGTCGGCATTTAATTATAGGAATAAGGAGTTCAGTTATTGGAGTTAGAATATTTGGTCATCACAAGACCAGATCAATGATAATGATGGCATATTTATTCTTCTTGTATTGCCCTGAGTAGGATGGATATAGGCACCTGGAATGGGGCTGGATTTGCCTGTGGGCCTGGTGATCTCTTCTTTGAGAATGAGGGTTACAGGGAGAAGGAACTAAACAGGATATTTAATTTACCTTATTTATCCAACATATCATGCTTAATCCATGATTGTTCTAACACTCTTTCCTAGTGTAGCAGTTTGGCATTGTTTATGAATTCCAAAAATAGTTCTTGGGTTATGTTTATAAGCTAGTCTGTTGGAGGTATCACTTTTAATTGATTAAATTATGATTAGGACTTTGATTGGGCCATGTCAGTAGGGAGAAGACATGGCAAAGGACAGAGTTGGGAGTTTTTGAGCTGGAGCCCAGGAAGTGAACACACAGGAGAAGAACACAGAGGAATAGAGATGGCTCCTTAGACACAGCAGAAGCCCCAGGGAGAAAGACAGAACCATTCATCTGATAGTCTACACCTGGCCTTGGGGAAGAAAGCACAGCAGCTAAGCCTGAAGAGAAACAGAGCCCCAGGAAGAGAGGAACCCAAGAAGCCTGAACTCTTGGCAGCTGTCGGCAACCATCTTGCCCCAACACTTGGCAATAGACTTTGGTGAGGGAAGTAACTTACGCTTTATGGACTGGTATCTGTGAGATTCTACCCCAAATAAGTACCCTTTATAAAAGCCAACAGATTTCTGGTATTTTGCATCAGCACCCCTTTGGCTGATGAATACACCTAGTATTTACTACTCATTACCAAAGACTCAAGCCCTAAAGAAGAAATCACAAGTCATAGAGTTTCCAAGGGTTTTATGATGAATTTCACATCATGGAGTTTACAATATTATTTTTTCATTTTAAAATTCAAAATATCATATATGAAATGTATTATGAATGGGAAAATTGCTGTTTTCCATCATGTGATGATGTCACTATTTTGTTCCAACTCTCCTTACCCTGAAGCCCAGTGCCCTGTGCCACCCCACACTTGCAGCTCCTGACCCTTTCCTTCCTCTGTCTGCAATTCAAGGCATGCTAGTTCTGTGGCTTGCTTGGTGACTAGTTAGCTGATAAGATGATATCTCACAAAGTGCTTTCACCCATTTCATCTCATTTATGTCACCCTATGAGACACTGTGTTGCAGGAATCATCTTCATTGAGCTGATGAGGAGATGAGGCTTAGATAAATGAATTTCCCAAGGCCACTGTCTTAGTTTGCCAGGGCTGCTAGTTGGCTTAAACCACAGGAATTTATTGTCTCACAGTTTTGGAGGCTGGAAGTCCAAAAGCAATGTATCGGCAGGCCATGCTTCTTCTAAAGTCTGTGGTGTTCAGATGTGGCCCGCTGGCAATCCTCTGTCACATGGCATCTGTCTCCTTCTGCCTCCTCCTCATTTCTCCTACTGTGCCCAAATTTCCTTTGCTTATAAGGACTCTGGTTATATTGGATTAAAGCCCATCCCGATTCATTTGGGCCCCATCTTTGTATATATATTTAAAGATACTTAGATTACACAAATGTTACACAAAAAATATAGGGATTCCCATATTCCTCGCTCCCCACACCCCCACACCCCCCCACATCAGCAACATCCTTCATTAGTGTGGCACATTCATTGCAATTGATAAACGCGTCCTGGGGCTTTGCCATTGAGCATGGACGATAGTTCACACTGTAGTTTACACTCTCTCCCACACAGTTCTGCAGGCTATGGGAAGATATATAATGGCATATATCTGTCATTGCAGTGCCATTCAGAACAATTCCCAAGTCCCAAAAATGCCCCCGCATTACACCTGTCTTTCCTTCCCCCTGCCCTCAGAGCCTCCAGTGGATTTTGTCCTCATCTTAATAGGATCTTCGAAGATCCTATTTACAAATGAGTTCACATCCACAGGACTGGGAGTTAGGCTTGAGCATGAGCTTGCAGGGGCCTTGTTCAAAGAACAATTTTAGCAAATTATATGATAGCTTCTGGGACCAGAGCAATCCAAGTGATTCTTTTAAAATAAGTCAGGTCCAGTGACTCCCCTTCTCAGGACCCTCAGACGCCTTATGCCCCCTTAAGAGTAAACTCCAATGGTTTCTCGTGGGCCCCTACAGGGCATGTGATCTGACTCGCTGATCTCATGCCCTACGAATTTTCACTCCCCCCTCCTTGTGCCGCCTCTGATTCTGCTTCAGCCACATGGGTCTGCTTGCTTTTTCTGGAACAGAACAAGTATCCTGGCACCTCTGGGCCTTTATGCTTGGTCCTCTTTGTGGAATGCTGAGGAAGTTAAACTTGCTTCTTTGGGCATGAGGATTGTGAGGCAGGGAGTGGTATTAGTCACTTGACTAGTCTATTCTTAGACACAAATACAATCGTATCATTCCCTTTTAAAATCCTTTAATTGCTGCCCTTTGCAGCAAGAAATCTGGACTCCTTCAGCTGGCTGAGAAGTCCTCGGATACTCCACTCTCTGCTTCTTCGCACTTCATGGCCCAGCAATACCAGTGGTTGGGCCAAGGTTGACTGCTGGAGGATGCTTTAGCCCCCATAATCTTCATAAGCTCCCCACCACTTCCAAGCAATCCCCAAAACACATATACTAACCAGACTCAAGCTGTGTCCTTATGTGTGAACCAACCTTCAAGACTTCAAGACTCCCAACTCATGCTTGCGGATTGAGTCTCTAAACCTGCTTGAAACAGAATGGCAGAAGCCACACGGAGCAAGTGCAACCTCCTGCTCAAAGCATACCGACTGCTTCCTCTGTGCATTTGTTCTTCATACTTTCCTCTCTGCGAAGAAGAGCCTTTCGCCTTTCTTCTTCTTTTCTCTCCCCCATCAGCTCCCTGGGTGATGCTATTAATTCTCTAAGCTTGTTCTTGTCTTCCCCAGGAAGGCTTCTTTGACCTATTCTTCCCCATCCCACCCCATGCTACATTAGGGGCCCTTTTCTGTACACCCTTCTATAGCACACACATTACACTTTATACCGATGCACTCACCTCCTCCAAAGACTAAGTGCTCCTTGTAAGGCCATGGCCATGTCAGACTTACCTTTGGAGGTGTGAATGGTGGATTAGAAAAATACTGCTTAGAATATAGTTGGTATTTACTAAATGCTTGTTCAATTAAAGAATAAATGACTGATAAGAACAGAGCTCAAGGGAAGGTTATACTGAAAGATGGGTATGAAGTGATTGGAAAAATTTCAACTGGGAGGTGCAGAGAATAAGATGGGCAGGTATTTCATCTGTCCAGGTTAATAAAGACCTGAACTGGAGAAGTGGCAACACACACTCTGTGGATGGCAGTTGCCTCATCCCAGTAAAAGAGGAGTTTTAAGAGCATCTATATCATAAGGGTGTTGTGAGGTTATATTGTGCTGAGAAGTTAATACATTTTAATTATTATTATGAAAACATTAGCAGCAGTGCTGTGTAGTGGAGAAAAGCAAAGCTCTGTCATACTTCTGAGATTGACTCCCAGTTCTGAGAGTTACTTCAACCTGGGCAAGTTTCCTAACCTCTTTGTGCCTCAGTTTTTACATCTTAAAATGGAAATGATAACATGAAATTCAGAAGGTCCATGTAATATTTATAAGAATTAATGCATGTACAGTGTTTAGGACAATGCTTGGCATGTAGTAATGTCTTAACAAATGGTTTAAAACAAACACACACAAGAGAGGAAAATTAAATTGTCAAGGTAGAATCTACATGACTTTATAACTAAAGTGAATGTGCATGTGGGTATGTTTATTTGTTGGGATGGGAGTAAGGTAGGAGAAAGAATCTGAGATAAATTTGGTCTGGGGACTAAATGACTCTACAGATAATGATATCATGAACTAAGATTGTGAGCAGCACAGGAAAACAATTTGGGAATTTGAACCAATGATTAATTCAATTTTGTATCTGGTCAGTTTGAAATGGTTACAGGCATCTATGTATTAATGGTAAGGAAGGGGGCTGGGATTTCAGATCTAGAGTTTCTGATTTATGAATCAATGACATAAAATTATTAAAAATAACAATATCTAGTATTTTTTGAAAATTATGAGCACTATACTAAGCATTTTATGTACATTATCTTGCTTAATCCTCTCAGCATTGCTATGAGGTAGGTACTACTATTAGGTACATTTCACAGATGGGGAAAACTAAGGCACACAGCAGATATGTAACTTGTCCAAGCACCCAATTAAGTGGTGGGGCAAGTGTTTGGCTCTAGACAATTTTATTCTGGAACCAACACTCTTTATTCTCTTTTGGACTGCCTTCAAGGAAAAGGTTGGAGCCATGAGGTTGGCCAAGAAAGTATGCTGAGAAATAAGACGTATCCAAAAGGAATATGTTTTTGAGCTAACCATTCACACTCTTTGACCAGCTCATCACCAATAGTTTCCTCTTGCAAACCACAGACCGATTTGTATACTCTTATAATCAACAGGCCTGGGACTGAACTGTGGTATATTTTTTCATATAAAGTACAATCATAAAGGAATGATATTGGTTTTCTTGTGTGAGTCCTAAACCAGCTATGAAGGTGATTTTTAAAAAGGAATTCCCAAAATGTTGTGAGCAATCTCCAGACCACTGAGGTAATTACATAGCTTTCCCAAGTGACTATTTTGAAGGGAAATGCTCACTTGGATTCGTAGTAACTGGTGAGTTTAATAAATACCACTGTCATTACTAAAAGAGCTTCACTTCATAAACATGATTTTTCTGGATTAAAAGGAAAACAGAGGAGCAGAGAATTCACCTAACATTATTTCTGTGCATTCTCCATTTCACTGTTATTCTCTGGATTTGGAGAGGACTCAGTCAATTGAGTGATTTTCTGAGCTTGATGGATCATTGTCATCCCTGCTTATATTTGATTTGTTCAAAGAGCTTCGACCTTTACAGAGAAAAGCTCTACATTATGCAAAGAATTGTTATAATAGTGGAGCCCCTGTAAAATGTGGGAGGACCCAACTAACACCCATGTTACAGGCTGGCTTCCATTAGAATTTCCTTGAATTCCCTGAGAATTCCATTGAATTCTCAGAATCGGATTTGACCTATGGAGAATCTGAATCCAGGCAATGATCATCATTGCTTTATCAGGGATCTTCTGAATTTTTATGTCTCAGATTGGTCTGGTTTGGGGGAATAGAAAATAGTTTCCTGGCTTGGTAGATTAGGCTTCAGTGCCATTCATGACTGTCTACATTTTTATTAGGTTTCACAGATCCTGCTGGAAACATCCATCATATATGTCTTGTCCCACATAAATTACACAGAGGTTTTAAAAAGAATCGATTCTAGTTTAATAAACTTACCAATTCTTTGTTCTGTTTGCAGGTATAATTGTGTTAATTCTCACTTTATTTTCCTATAAGGTAGGGTTGCTATCCACTTCATTAGATCATTTTCATGCATGACTAATATTTGAAAGCTTTCTCGATATTCTTAAAGGGCACCTAACTGTGGAGAAGATGTCTTCATCTGAATTTCTTCCCTGTCACACTTCTTGATGGCCAATCACTCATTCCTTTAACACATATTTACTGAGCTCTTACTCTATGCAATGTGCTCTTCCAGGTGCTGGAGATATCTCTGTGAGGAAAAAAAAATAACCCTCATATAGTTCACAGACATAGAGGGGACAGCAGACAGTAAACTAAATAAATTATGGAGCATATCAGAAATGCTATATACAATGCTACAGCAGGGAAGGGGGTGGGGAGGGCTGAGGTGGGGGACAAGGTGGTGTTTCAGTTTTGAATAAGCTAATCCAGGCCTGGAGCAAAGTCTTGAACCAGGTGAGAGAAAACCATGGCAGCATTTATCAAAGGGCGTTCCGTGGAATGTTAGTCCTGAGAAATGCTGAGTTAATAAGGGTTTTAATGTTCAGTGAGTTTGGAAATGATAAGTTTTAGAAGTTTACAAGGCTTGATAGAATATTAAATAATTTGAAAAGGCCTGCTAGACAGAAACCTGCTTAATTCAAATATATTTGACTACTTTGTCCTCCCTTCCCTTCTCCCTCCCTTCCTTTCTTCCTTAACATGCTAGAGCTCCCAGGCCATGGCAGAACCTTAGCTCTGAACTGCCCCTCAAATATGGCTACGATGATGAATAATCAGTAAGGCTCCTGAGGGAGAATGGTACCAGGAGAAAAGCACCAATTCTGGAATCCTGGACTTAAGTGTGAGATCTGATTCTGCTACTTTATCCCTGAACAAGTTGAACTTTCCATATTTTTTGTTTTATCATCTATAAATTGAGCATAATAATAATACCACCTACTCAGGTTTGTGAAGATTAAAGAAAATAATCTGGGGGTGGATGTGGCTCAAATGGTTGGGCATCTGTTTACCATATGGAGGGACCTAGGTTCGATGCCTGGGACCTCCCGTTAAAATAAAGAAAAATATAGAAGGCGCACGGGCCGCCAGGCCCCATGTGTGGGTATGCCAGGCTCCACCGAGCCATGCAGCAGGATGATGATGTAACAGGAGAATGACACAAGGGGAGAGCCAAGACGAGACGCACTGAAGAACCAGGAACTGGAGTGGCACAGGTGGCAGAATGCCTCTCTCCCACATCGGAGGTTCCCAGGATTGAATCCTGGTGAAGACGGGAGGAGAAGGATGAGAGAAGAGGGCAGGAAACAGATACAGAGAGTTGCCCAGCAAATGGACACAAAACCAGCAAAAATGGGGTGGGGAAGGGGGGATTAAAAATGGATAAAAGTAAAAAAACAAATAAATAAATCTTAAAAAAAATAAAATATAATAAGGTGCTAAAACACCTGGTAAATTTTAAACTACTACAAATACAGAAAACACCTGGTAAATTTTAAACTACTACAAATACAGGTGTTTTCTGTTCTTTTTAATTTGTTTTTTTTTTGTTTTTTTTGGTACTTGTGATGAGTTAATCCAGTCTTACTCCCCTGCCTAGGGTTCATTTTTAAAGATCTTGCCAAAGGGGGTTGAAGGGGAAGGAATAAGAATTCTGGGCCTGTGAAATGGTAAAGAACTGTCCTGATCTGGGCCAGAATATTTAACTTGGTTCTTATTAGCATCATTCCCAGCAGTTAACTGGCCAAGGCCTGTTTCTCTACGTTAACCAGTGGTCCCCAAACTTTACTGCATGCTGGAATCACCCGGGGATCATTTACCTTGCTCCAACCCTCAGATATTCCGATTTAATTATTATGGGGTATGACTTGAGCATCAGGATTTTTAAAAGCTTTCCAAGTGATTTTAGCATGCATCCAAGTTTGGGAAACACTGACATACGCTAATCCCCGTGAGCCTCTTCTTTAGCAGCCTTCCCAGAGAAAAGCTTACAAGTCGATCATGGTTACAAATTGCTGAACTTGACTCTCATTTTTTTTGCAGAGAGGAAACCTGGCAAGAAGGAAGAAGGGGGTGGGGGTGGGGAAATTTGCTTTTATCAGCATCCATTTTGAACAAGGCATTATATCTTCATATGCATTATCTCATTTAATTCTGATACTTAGCTATCATGATTTCCATTTTAAAGATGAGATAAGTGATCATATGGAGCTCAAGGTACTTCCTCAGGAATTTGAAAACACAACATTTGGTTCTGCTTTCTGGGTCCTTCCTACCACACCGTGACAGTCATTCAAACCCTCCTGTAGGGTCACAGTGCCACTGTCTTCATTTTCTTCATCTTTCTGGCAAAACCTGGTTTTGAGCATTTATAAATCAGTGTCCAATAAAGTCAGGATTAACATTTTTGGAGGTCGGGGTTGTGTTTGTATTTTAAGCTTAAATCTGATTGGGAAATAACAGAGTTTATTCCCTCCTTTGATCTCTACCCATAAGGTAGCAGAGTGAATAGTAAATGTGTATGTCTTATGGGAAGGAGGCCCTTTTGAGCCTATCAGTAAGGCTGGTTCTGAGTTTTCCATTCCCCAACTCACCGAAGGAACTTATGTGGGTTAGGGGCTGATGCAGGTAAATGCTATCCCTTGATAATCTCTGATCCATTTGGCATTTATGGAGCACCTACTGTGTGTCAGGCACTAGGCATAAAAAAGACAACTCAAACACGTGCTACCCTAAAAGCATTTACTGCTGAGTAGCAAAGACAGCCATGTCGACAATAATTGAAGTGTGATAAGCACAGTCACGGAAGGGCCTGGTGGAAGGAGAGAGAGAGGAGTGATGGACCACACTGGGTTGTCAGGAGGAGAACAGTGGAAGCCATCGTCCTGGAGGAGTTCACCAGGGAGGCAACTTTTGAAGCCTGTGTTTGAGCTCAGCCATGCCACTCCTTTGGTGCTCTAAACACAAATGCCCTAAGGAACATTACCTGAGGAAGGCAGGAGATGGTAGGGCAGTTTGGAAAGAGAAAAATCCAGGTTTTGAGAAGTCGAATGATTTGCCCAGGGTCTACAAAAGGCAGAAGTGAGACTCAGGTTCAAGCATTAGGACTCCAAGTTTAGTGTTCTTTCCATGACACTGAGATTCCAATGCTGGTTCAGCAACTGGCAGGTCCATGTAATTGAGAACATAGTCGGTAGCTTATGTCATCAGGTGACATCTTGATTATTTTTTCCAGTTGAACCTGGCTGCCAAGAAAAACTCTTTCTCCCTTCTGAATCCAGGCACTAGATACACTATCTCAAATGGAAAATAGAGTCTTCAAATAAAAGAACTCCAGAAAATCTCAAGTGTAAAATAAAATTCTGAGATTTATAGCTATATTCAGAAATGTATGGTACAAAAACAGGTGTCTATAAATATGTAAAATCACAACACTATTTCGCCTTAGGTGTTACATAATTTTGTATTTTAAAAATTATGTTTTATTCAAATAAATGCAACTTTCTTTCAACCTCCCCTAAATCATTTGCATTCCTATTTTTTTCCACCTTTATTATCAGCTTAAGCCATCTCCAATTCACTGATGATTCCCAAATAAATGTCACTTCTAAATCTTTCCAAAGGCCAATGGAATCGAGCTGTTTCATAGGCCTTTAAACTCAACATATCCCAAACCAAATTCATTATTTTTTTTTAGCATAACCTTTATCTATACCTCTTTAACACCGTACCATTTATTCAGTTGTCCAAACCAAATACCTCAGTCTGTTGATTCCAATTCCCTGACAGCCAATCCCTCCACCCTGTGCAACTGCTACAGTCCTGCTTTGGAAGGCTTGTTCTTCGCCAAAACTACAGTGGGCTCCTAAGTGTCCTGCCTGAACCAATGAATATTTTCCAACACTAATTCACCTTTCTTAGCACACAGAGAATTGTCCAGCTCACTTAAAAACAGAACTCTCTTCTTATTTTAATTCAAGTACCTGTAAGTATTTCCAAAAGTCTGGTACATTTTCCTGCGTCAATATAGTAAAATACCTTGAAAATAAATTTCTTTGATTATCGAAGCTTCTCTCATGTCTCAATGCCATCACTTTGAATACTGGTGATAATTATATACTATATATGTTATAGCCAGCATGACACTTGGCTTGAATGAATGTGTTAGTCTCTTTAGGTTCAGTTTTAAAATAAACAATTCTTACATCAGTGGTTCTTAACCTTTCTGGAGTCATGAACTCTTCTGAGAATGTGATGAAAGTTATGAGTCTTCTTTGAATGATGCACACACACACACACACACACACACACACACACACACATTTTTGCCTATAATTTCAAGACTTTCTAAACCCATCCATGGGTCCTTAGGGCTATTTCGAACTCTAGGTTAAGGACCCCTGCCTTATGTGAAATTGTTTTCATTCTTGTTTGTCAGAGGCATGGTGTCTATTTCTATTTTAAATAAATGTTCTAATGAATTCGTGCTAGTTGAGTTTTGACTGGCTGTAATACTTTCTCATAGTTTGTACTACATCTTTTGCACTATGGACTGTGGACAGAGCAAGTGATTTTCACTGTACTCCTGATTCTGTTGTCAACTAGCTATAGGACTCTGGGAAGTAAAATCAACTTGGGTCCTCAGCCAAGGGTCCTGAATTCTTGTCTTCACAAGCTCTACAAATTTTGTAAAGTTTTCATTAACACGGCTGTGGTGTAAAATGAGGCACATCTGTCATGATAATATTATGTTGCATCGGTAGAGTGCTTTTCACTTCTGCTATTGCATTTTAGCCTAACGAGAACCTTGTGAAAAGTAAAGCAGTTATAATTATTCAATAAATTAATAAATAAGGAAAAGACCACAGAGAGGGGCTTGCTCAAAATTAGTCAAAATCAGGAGATATGAAAAATGTCCTATCCTGGTTCTAGCCCTCAAGTCCCTTCGTCTGTAGACTCGTGCTCTTCTAGTAGCTTCATGATTTAATTTAGCTACACATTGAATTGTAGGCATCCATGCAAAATGGTTTGTATCCATTCATATCAAATGCAGTCTGAACAACTTTTTTCATGTTAGAAAGAAAGTAGATTGTAGGCAAGCATGAATGATGACTAGTAATATTTTAGCTGATATGGTGGGCTCCTGGCATAGTTGGTTATTAGTTTTTAATCATTTCATCTCATATAAAAGGGCTAATCTTGACAAATATAAGTTTGAACATATTTTTGTGTATGGATTTTTTTCTGAGCTATGCTGATCTATACTTAGGAATTAGAAATCGGAACTTTGTTAATTTTACCTGAGTTTCCCAGCATCTTTCTAGTATTCAAAAAAACCACTGTCTCTACAATTGCAAGCAAGAGAGCCCCTTCCATCGGCCCTATGGGATCATACCCCCCTCTCAATTAGCAGTGGAATGGGCATCACCATCCCAGAATCCTCAGGATTTAGTCTACTAAAGTAGACTTACTGGTATTCTACTATAGACTTATTGTGATCCTAGCAATGGAAGAAATTATTTCATTAATATGGAAGCAGTGGCCACTGGAGGTTCTGAGGGCAGGGAGAGGGAAAAACAGGTGTAATACTGGGACATTTTCGGGACTTGGGAATTGTCCTGAATGATATTGAAACAACAGAAACAGGCCATTATATATCCTGCCATAGCCTACAGAATTGGGTGGGAAGAGAGTGTAAACTACAATGTAAACTTTAATCCATGCTTAGTGGCAATGCTCCAAAATGTGTTCATCAATTGCAATGAATGTACCACACTAATGAAGGATGTTGTTAATGTGGGAAAATGTGGGAGGTGTGGGAAGCAGGACATATGGGAATCCCCTATATTTTTTAAGTAACATTTATGTAATCTAAGTATCTTTAAAAAATAAAATAAAAATTTTAAAAAGTACATTAAAAAACAAACAAACCAGTGCCCCTTGAGGCTGAGAACTGTGTTTCTCTCGCATCCTGTTGCAGACTTGTAGAAGCTTAGAACTGGAGGGAACTTTGAGACTGGTTCAATCTCTCCTTGAACAAGTAGGAAGCTAAGGCCCATAATTAATAAATAATTTGCCCCGGTCACAGAGCTACCCAGGAGCAGATCCAAGATGGGAATCACAGGTCTCCTGATTATTGTTCCCACTTATTTTCCTATCTTTTTAAACAGAAAAAATAATTTCCTGATACTCAGAAAATTCAAAATATAGCAGAAAAAGGCTCATAACAGCTAAAAAGTCATAATGCTTAAGTTTACAGTTATATATGTGCCTCTTCACATACACCCAAGTTCTACTTCATTTTAATATGCTTCTCCAATGACATAATTTCACCTCTGATTTTACTTGGTTTTGTCTAGGTACTGTCTGAAATATGGAGAAACATGCTTTCTATTTCTTCAGTTAAATGGATAAAAGTTTTCCTACATAAAACTTCCAATCTCTGTCAAACGGAAAAATGGCATTATAGTGCTCCAAAGGTCAATTTTGTGTCAATTAATGCATTAGTAGCTATTTAATGAAAGCCAGTGTTGTACTTGGCACTATGTTAGGCAAACTGGAAGAGACAGGGAAAAAAGAGCATAATCCTGTCAGAAAGGACTTGTGGGGTGAAGAAGGAATAATAATAATAATAATAATAATAATAAAAAACAGGAACATTTAAAGAACTGTGATATCCTTTGTAGTAGTGAACATTCTGGAATAGAGAAAGAGAATGACCAATACACCCAAGAATACTAAAGAATGGCTCCATGGCTCAAGTAGGATTTGAACTTGGCCTTGACCAATGCATAGAATTTGAATAGTCAAGGAGCAGAAAGAAGGTTTGTAATATGCTGGTGAAAGGAACACTTGGGCAATGGCATTGGATTAGGAGTTAACAGAGTGTGTGAGATGTGTAATGGGTGACCAGCCTGACTGAACTACGGGTGTATGTGGAGAGTAGCTGGAAATAAGGCTGGTCATAAGGTGGGTAGGTAAGCTTGATAGTGAGAGGAATGTGAATTTGAATACCAGCTGTGTAACTTTTGGCAAATCACTTTTCTCTGTGCCTCAGTTTTCTTGGGTTGAGAAGAGTAGAGCTTTCTATGCATTCAGTCCACCTGAGTAAGCATTTTTATGCCCTTTGGTTTGGGTGGGTAGTTAAACTGTACAGGCTATGGAAACTATTATATTTAGGGTAAAGTCAGAAAATGAAGACTTGAAAGCAGTCTGAGAAGTTTGAACTTGAATAAACAACAGAGAACCGTTCTGTGGCAAAGGAGTTGGCTTTAGAGACTGGGGACTTAGGATCAATTCCAACCTTTAGAGAACTCGAGTACTCTGCCTCTACCCTTTGCGAGTTACTTAAACATCTTGTCTCTGGGTAAGAAAACCATGTGGCTGCCTGCACTGGCAGGTGGTTTTATGACAAACAGCATGAAAGGCATTTGTCTGAAAGAAAATAATAAAATTGGATTTCAAGGGATTAAAGTTAAGTCAAATTTTTATGGTTCTTTTCCTCTACAGTGGGTCTTTAAGGGTTCAGTTCCCAGGTTATTAAGTAAAAGACCTGAAGCACCATGTTCATAGAATGAATATTAATGAGTACCTCTTGGATAGTTACTGAAAAGTTACCTGTAACACTTATGGATGATCCCTACTCCAGTTTCTCTATAGGCCGTTGCCCTCTTTAGAATCATCTTTGACTCTGATAACCTCTAAGCACTTTGCAAGACTTGCAAGATCGCCTCTTGGTAAACAGAGCCAGAGGAGCTATGTCTAACTGAAGAGGCTGCAGAGGTTGAAGAGTCACTGTTCACGTTGATGTCTAACTGAAGAGGTTGCACAGTCACTGTTCAAGTTTTGAGATCTGGCCACTAGCCAATAGTCCTCAGACCCTTTTAAGTTTACTGTAGCAAGGCTCTTCTCCAATCCTGATTATCTGGTCTTTGCATAATTGCATTGTATTCCTTATGGAATTTGTCAGTGAATCTTGAACTGTGACTCTAAAGAGAAAAGATCTAAAAAGTTATTTGCTATTTTCATTAAACTTAGTCAACCTTTCAAATAGGTGAACTATTTTTAAACCTATAGCAGCTGCAGATTATCTTGGATGAGTTCAAAAGTTTTTCTCCCAATCAGCTTTGCTTTCCAGATTCCACACTCTCCTCCATGCTTTATTTTTTGCAACCTCGGCTTCTGCTGTCATCTTTTAGGAATTTGGAATCAGTAGGAACAGTGACTACCAATACATGATGGTGATGAAGTTCAACAGCAGGCTTGGGAGAAAAAATTCTAAGCCCATTCTGCTTCTCCAAATGGGCAATTAGTAATAAAGAAGAGGCAAGGCATTTGCCAAACCTGACACTAACTATTCATTTATCGTAATATAGACATGATGAGTAATATATACAGTTTTATGATTAATAGAAGCTACATAGAACAGCCACTGTAAAAATAATGCAGACTAAATTTTATAAAAAGAAGCGATCTGTGTTTACCTGTCATGTGCCCACACCATTTTCTTATGTTTGCAGAAATAAATATTTAAGGATTATTCTTGAGGTCTTTCCTACTGATTCTAGAGAACACAATTTTTAAAAAAGAGAAACACGATGAATAGCCAGCTTTGTATTTTTTTAAAAAAGTTTTTTTTTTCCTGCTGTTGCAGAATAGTCCAAATGAAAGCTAGTTAGCCTTTCTGCCCTCCCAAACTTCTCTGATGGGTCAGATGCCAGGAATCCCCCCAAATTTTGTGATGTACCCATGCAGCCCTTCAAATAGGGCCTTGGCTTGTCTGTCTTTCTCTCTTTTTTCCCTCCCTGCCCCCTCCCCATTTTTAAAAGGCTTTAAAGAACATCTCTGGTAGACAAAAATAGCTCCAGTTGTGAGAGGCCTACACACAGGGGATGCTACTGAGAGATGCAAGTCAGCAAGTGCGAGCCGCGAGCCTGAGCGTCTGGCTCTGGGTGGATGCTCCGCGCCGTCCTGGTGTCGATTGCCTGCCGGGCCCGGTGGGTAGAAGGGGAAACGGGTTTTCAGAGGTGGGAGGTGGGTCGGGTAGGTTTGGGTTGCGATCGCCGAAAGAAATGAAGTCCCAGCATTCGGGCTGAAGGGTCTCTTTTTTCCCCCTCCCCCTGCGTTTTTAAAATTTATTTTGCCCAGGCGGGGATTGGCGACGGTCAAAAGGGAGCAGTTGGCACTGAATGTCACCCTGAAGGTAAAATGAAAGACAAAAGATGAACGCATGCTTGCTTTCCGCTTGCAGCGGCGGCGGCGGCAGCAGCAGGATTTAAAGGGGAAAAAAAAAATCACACGCACATACACACATTTATATACACACCCAGAGGCGTCCAATTATGCAAACGCAATAATGCAATCAAATGACAGTGCCGGGGATTTTTTTTTTTTTTTT
>JAQZBX010051645.1:0-19333 GCA_029593785.1 Cabassous unicinctus | reverse complement strand
CGCTGCATCAGCCCACCGCGCCGCGCGGGCTGGCCTGCCCTCACAAGGAGGCCCTGGGAAGCGAACCCAGGGCCTCACACATGGTAAACGGGGGCTCTATCGATTGAGCCACACCCGCTTCCTGTTGTGAGGTCTTGCTGCATCAGCCCACCGGGCCCCGCGGGCCGGCCTGCCCTCACAAGGAGGCCCCGGGAAGCAAACCCGGGGCCTCCCATATGGTAAACGGGAGCTCTATCGATTGAGCCACACCCGCTTCCCTCGACATAATTTTAAGGTGCATCAATGTTGTACACTCACTTTCATTTTTGAAGGACTTTTTTTTTTTTTTGCTGGATATAGAATTCTAGATTGACAGTTTTTTTCTTTCAGTATTTTAAAGATGTTCCATTTTCTTGTTTGCATTGGTTACAAAGTGGAATCTACTGTCATCTTTAAATCTTTGTTTTGATATTTGTAACATATCTTTTTTTCTCTGATTTTTTTAAAAAACGTTTTCTCTCTACTGTTGATTTTGAGCAATTTAATTTATAATGAGCCATAGTGCTGCTTTCTTCATGTGTTCTTCTGTGTGTGTATATGTGTTTGGGTTTTGTTGAGCTTCTTGGATCTATGGATTTATAGTTTTTATCATATATGGGAAAAAATAAACGTTATTTCTTGAAATATTGTTCTTCTTGCTGTTTTTCTCTTCTTGCCTTCAGGGACTCCAATTACATAAATATCAGGCTGCTTAAATTATCCTACAGCTCATGATGTGCTTTTATTTTTTTAATTATTTTTTCTCTCTGCTTTTAATTTGGAATAATTTTTGTTGATATGTTGTCAAGAGCATTAACCTTTTCTTTTGTGATATCACTCTGCTATTAATCCTAAACTTTATATTTTAATTTCAGACATTGTATTTTTTATCTCTAGGAGTTTAGTTTAGGTCTTTTAAAAAAAATATCCTATATGTCTCTACTTAACTTTCTGAGCTTCTAGAGTACAACTATAATAGCTGTTGTCCTTGTCTGGTAATTCTTACATATGTGTAAGTTCTATGTTACTTTTGATTGGGTGGTTTTTTTCCTCTTCACTATTTGTCATATTGTGCTGCTTGATTGCATGTCTGGTAACCTTTGGTTGGATGCCAGACATTGTAAATATTGACTCAGATGTTGATATGTTTATATTCTTAAAATTATTTAATCTTTATTCAGAGATGCAATTAAATTTCTTGGAAACAGCTGAATACTTTGAGTCTTGCTTTTTAAATTTGTTAAGTGAATCCCTCAGATTGTTCTTTTCTCAGCCTCAGGTAATTTTCTTACATCCATGTGCTGGCAGCGTACTGCTGAATACTTGAGAAGGCCATAAGGCTGATATACAGAGTTATCTCCCTACAGGTTTACTCTTCCCAGTACTTTGTCCTGCAAACTCTTGGCACCTTGATCGACCTCCAGAATTGCCTCCTCAACTCAGAGCCTTCCTGTGATGTGACCTGGAAACTCTCTCAAGGCTGGCAGCAGGGGCAATTAGAGGGTTAATTGTATTCATGTTTTGGTTTTCAGTGGTCATTGTTGGGTTACCTGATATCCAGTGTCTTGAAAACAGTTGTTTTATATATTTTGTCTGATTTTTTTTTGTCAGGTGCTATGGCCCTTCTGTTTACTGTTTCACCATATTGGCCAGAAGTGGGAGTATTTCCATTTGTAACATTTTATAGTCAAAAGGCAGATTTGCAAAGCTGCATATTTTTCAGGGACAATGCCTTCTTTTGGGCAGAAATACCTTACTGAAGAGGGCAGTTTCTAAAGTTTAGACTTCCATGATGTACCAAGTCCCACTAAGGAATGACAAGCCTGGAAATTATGGAAAAAACTTGGGTTAAAAGTTGATATCTTTTAAACTAAACAAAATGAATTTTCAACGATTAAAAGAAGATGTAAGTTCTGATTTCTATTTTATTTTATAAACTATGTAACCATAAATTATTCTGAAACATATTTCCTAGAATGTATACATCAATATTTCATTGCTTCCTTCAAAATTGTCTTGAGTAACTTATTCCAACAATGCTTCTATTGCTCAATTGTGGGGAGCATATTTGGAAATACTCCTTTGGATTTATCTTATGTTTTCAGAAAGGCAGGAAAACATACCTCACTACTCTATGGGCATATTACCTATTTGAAAGTAGATAGTTTTTATAAAATACCTCAAAACTATAGTATTGTAACCATAGTTTTACTTTCCTATAATTTTTGTGTTTCATATTTAGCAATTCAATTTTAATTGCCTAATATTTATAGAATATCTAGCTATTCCAGAATCTAAAAGTTTTACTTCTTCATAATGCCAAAGAACACAACCCTGCTTACTTTTGGTTTTAAAAGAAGTTATAATGTTCATGCTGAGTGATGAGCATATTATTTTTCCAGTGTTATAAAGATTTTGCTTACATGTATGTCCAAGATTACTGAAGCTTGATATTTTAACTGTTGAAATCTATTATTAAACTACTTTTTGGGTATAAATCTAGTGTATATTTCCTTGATTTCATCAACAGATCTCTACTGTATCCAATATAACTCTGTCTTGGTGACTAAGGTTGGTTATAATCAATAAAATTTATTAGTTTATTATACAGTGATGCTCTGGGGAGTTGAGATGCATAAGATTGTCGCAACACAAAGTGACCCCAGATTTTTATATTTTTATAAAATTTTATTTTTCTGCTTTTGCTTATAGTTTCCCTCTCTTCTGACAGGTTTCACTATCAGTTTTTAACAAGCACATCTCATGATCAAGATATGGGTGTCCTCTAAAATACTTTGAGAAACACTCTTCTAGGTTGGTTCTTGAGTAGTCAGAAGTTTGACCTAATTGCGATTTTATTGTATTTTGGTTTTGCTTAATATCTTTCTATCAACAAAGAGAGTTACCTGCATTTATTTCATCAATTATCTCAGGAGGAATCCCTTAACATTCATTTAAATGATTTTGGGTGTAAACATCATTTTCAGAAAAAAATAATCTTTTCCGATTTCATGCATGAGAAAACTGAGGCCCTTTGTAGGGTTATGGATACACTATGCAAGCGTCATCTCTTTCAATACTTCTATAGTAGACAATGGAGGTGTTTTGGTCATTTCCTGTAATGCAGTTAAATTGCATTTTTGCTTCAGCTTGACTTCATATATTAGAACACTTAAAGAAATACAGCTATTTCTATTTCCTGTTAAGTTTACAAATGAATTCTGTAGACTTACTGTTGGAAATTAAAAAGAATGACTAGAAAAATTGAATAGGCTAATTGGTACTGAGACTTAGGTGGCTTTTTTCCCCCATATTCATCACCCTGCTGCTGAATATCATCTTTAAGGAAAGAACTAAAAGTTTTTCTGAGCTAAAGATTTGGCCTAACAGTAAAGAATAATAGCTTATCTGGAAGAAATGTCTGCCAATCTATTTTAAAGAAAAACTAAGGTCTATTGTTTTAGGATGTTTATGGAAAATAAGTTGTTAGTGCTGTCTTTGCACAAGTTGTTACTTTACTAAACACTTCAGAGATTGCTGACATCAGAGATGCTGACTGCAAGTAAAGACAGTGTGTGATGCAAAAGTGCTGTGTGCTGTACGTTGTTAACAGAAATAAACTTGGATCCGGCTCCACTCAAAAATTCAGGAAAGAAAATTTTACAATATGTTTTTGGAAAAATGGATTTCTGAACCTCATTATAAGACTGGGTTTATCCAAATGAAAGCTAATATACTTTGGAAATTGGTGATGATAAGATCCCTATCTTTGGCCCTTTTATATATCTAGTAATTTGTTTAATGGAAGTTCTAGGATTTTTCTTCTCAAGGTTAAATATTTTACTTGGTAACATTTTTTTAACAAAAATTCAATTTAATGAGATGTGCTATGTCATCTGGTTTTCAACTGAAAAAGTTTTTAAATTATGGATATCTGAATATTTTCCATTAGAAGTTTAAAAACTTTGATTATGCTTCGTTTGTTCAGGAATTCTTTACTGGGTACTTGCTAACTGTGGAGTACTGGGCTAGGTACTTTTCAAAATGATTAAAGAATTGTAAGTTGTATTTATGGCCCTTAAAGTCCTCACTGTCTACCTGGGTGGGTGGAGGAGTGAGCATACATGGAATTATTAGAGAACATCATATATGGAAGATAAGTGTCCAAATGCCTTATATAAAGGAAACGTGGTATGGGAGGTCAGGTAGAGGAATATATTTTAAGTATTATTGACTGTTTTTTGAAATCTACATGAAAGGTTGTATATGACTTATATAGGTCTTGGTTAAATAGGATTTGGATGTATGTATAACCTCATCTAGTGAAAATGCATACTTTAGCTCTTTGAAGTCATTTGAGATTACTAAACTGGATAATCATATTATACTAGAAAACACATTGAATTAGAAGGTATGGGCTATTTATTCATCAAGATTGTGTGATGCTGTAGCTGTGGGACCAAATCAGCCTCTCTGCCCTTTGCAAACTCTATTTCCCTCAACCAGCAACAGTGGTATTGGGTTCAAATTGACTATCAAACTGCTGAGATAATATAGGATTTAACCATCTCCATATTTGCTTTGCTTTAATAAATGATGCAGGTTAGATAACAGCGCAGCATGCATGACAACAACCTAGTGGAAGTCTTATATCGTCAAGGCTCAGATTGTAACTGTCCTAAGCATTCTGTATTTGGGACACATGTGGTCACAAAGACAAGAGTGGGTGGGTAAGACCATCTCAGTTCAAGGAAACCTCAGCTCTGGGGTCTCTTCAATAAAGAGGATTCAATCAAGAATCAAATCCCTGGGGGTCCTTGAGGGAAGAGAAAGGTTACAAACCATCTGTGGACATTTTCCTTCCATCCATGTTTTTTTTACCCATAATATAAAGACTCATTTATAAGAGATTTTACTTTTAAAAAAATGCCTAGTTCAAATTCTAGCATCATCATTAGCAAATGTTGCATGAATTTGGACAAGTTATTTAACCTCTCTGAATCTCCATTTCTATTTTGTCAAAATAAGTATGAAAATAACCTGCTTCTTGGGTTTGTTGTGTGATTTAAATGCCCTAAAAAAACCTTTGGCAGGATATGGTGAGCCAGACTATTTTAATATAGAAACTAAAATGTACTTTTCTCCTCTTCCTTTTCAGCACTGGAAGGATTATTAAGATTAAGTCTTCTTGGCTTAATTGTTATACTGGGTCTAATGGACTATTAAAATCTATTGTCAAAAAATTAGGACAATGGGTTTTTAAATTTTCATGTGCTTGTAATATTTTTCTGTGTCTTTTAGAGAAGCTGAAGGTTTGCAGAAAAATCACGCTATTTTCCCTGTCATTACTATTTTGCATTAGTGTTATAATGGATGAAACAATATTATTGTAATTATGCTATAAGCTATAGCCCAGGGTTTACATTAGGGGTCACTATGTGTATTGTACAGTTCTATGGTTACTTATTTTAGTAACATATATACAACCTAAAAGTTCCCCTTTAAATCACATTCCAATATTTAATTCAGTGGTATTAATAACATTCAAAATGTTGTGTTACCATCACCACCATCCATTACCAAAACTTTTCCATCTCCCCAAACAGAAACTTTGTACCAATTAAGTATTAACTCCCTATTCCCTACCCCCACACCAGCCCCCAATAACCTGTATTCCATTTTTTACTCTATGAATTTCCTTATTCTCATGATTTCATATTAGTGAGATCATACAATATTTGTCCTTTTTTGTCTGTCTTATTTCACTCAACAGGATGTCTTCAAAATTCACCCATGTCGTTGCAAGTATCAGAGCTTCAGTCCTTTTTCAGGCTGAATAATATTCCATTGTATGTATACACCACATTTTGTTCATCCATTTATTGGTCGATGGGCACTTGGATTGCTTCCATCTTTTGGCAATTGTGAATAATGCCACTATGAAAGTCAGTGTGAAAATATCTGTTCAAGTCCCTGCTTTCAATTCTTTTGGGAATAACGAGAAGGGGGATTGCTGACTCATGTGATAATGATATACTTAACTTTCTGAGGAACTGCCAAATTTTTTCCACAATAGATGCACCATTTTACATTCCCACCACCAATGGATGAGTCCTCCTATTTCTCCAATTCCTCTCCAACACTTATTTTGTTTTTTTAATTTTTATTTTTATGGGAGCCATTCTAGTGGGTGTGAAATGGTATCTCATTGTGGATTTGATTTGCAGTTTCCTAATGGAAAATGATGCTAAGAATCTTTTCATGTGCTTATTGGCTTTGGAGAAATGTCTATTCAAATATTTTGCCCATTTTCAATTGGGTTGTTTGATTGAATTATAGGATTTCTTTGTATATTCTAGTTATTAAACTCTTTCAGATATGTGGTTTCCAAATATTTTCTCCCATTCTGTAGTTTGTTGTTTTACTTTCATGATAATGTCTTTTGGTGCCCAAAAGTTTTTAATTTTGATGAAGTCCTTTTATCTGTTTTTTCCTTTGGTTGCTCATGCTTTTGGTGTAAAGTCAAAGAAACCATTGCCCAACACAAGGGCCTGAAGAAGCTTCCTGATGTTTTTGTCCAGAAGTTTTATAGTTCTGGTTCTTATGTTTAGGTCTTTGATTCATTTTGAGTTTTGATTTTTGTATATGGAGTGAGGTAGAGGTCCATCTCCAGTCTTCTGTATATGGATATCCAGTTTTTCCAGCACCATTTGTTGAAGAGACTATTCTTTCCCTATTGTGTGGACTTGGTACACTTGTCAAAACTCAGTTAGCCATAATGTGAGGGTTTATCTCTGACCTTTCAATTTGATTCCATTAGTCTATATGTCTGTCTTTGTGCTAGTACCACACTGTTTTTTTACTTTAAATTTTTAATAAATTTTAAAATCAGGGGTGTGAGTCCTCCAACGATGTTTTTCTTTTTTCAAGATAAATTTGGCTGTTTGGGACCCCTTCCTTTCCATATAAATTTTATGATTGGCTTTTCCATTTCTACAAAGAAGGCTATTAGAATTTTGATTGGGATTGCATTGAATCTGTAAATTGCTTTGGGTAGAATTGGTATTTAACTATATTTGGTCTTCCAGACAGACGGTCCATTTATTTAGGTCTTTGATTTTTTCCAGCAATGTTTTATAGTTTCACATGTACAAGTCTTTTACATCCTTAGTTACATTTATTCCTAGATTTTTGATGGTTTTAGTTGGTATTTTAAATGAAAATTTTTCTTGAGTTCTTCTTTGGATTGTTCATTACTACTTCAAAGAATCTCTACCATCAAGATAAACAGATGCCTAGACACTAACCAAAAATTACAAGCCATATTAAGAAACAGGAAAACATGGTCCACTCTAATGAACAAACTGAAAAACAGGAGGTGATGCAGAACATGGAACAACTAATCAAGGATGCCCAAATAAATACCATGAATCAACTTAATGAAGTGAAGGAAGAGCTAAAGGATATTAAGAAGACACTGGGAGGGAAGCGGCTGTGGCTGAATTGGTTGGGCTCCAGTTTCTATATGGGAGGTCCTGGGTTCGATTCCCAGAGCCTCCTGGTGAAGGTAAGCTGGCCCACGTGGCACAGCAAGATGACACAACAAAGGGAGACGAGCAGACACAGAAAAATGTAAAGCAAATGGACACAGTGAGCACCAGCAGCGAGGGGGATGGGGGATAAATAAAAAAAAATAAATCTTAAAAAAAAGACACTGGGGAAACATACTGAAAAAATGATAAATATAAAAAATAACAGATCTGATGGTGATGAATGGCACAATGCAAGAAATGAAAAATATGCTGGAAGCACGTAACAGCAGATTTGGACAGGCAGAGGGAAGAATTACTGACATTGAAGACAGTATCTGAAATCAACAGATAGTAGAAGAGATGGATAAAAAGATAGAAAAAATTCAGCAGGGACTCGGGATTGAATGACAACATGAAACACACAAACATACACATTATAGGCACCTAGAGGGAGAAGAGAAAGGAAAAGGGGCATAAGTAGTGTTGGAGGAAATAATAGCTGAAAACTTCCCAATTCTTCTGAGGGACATGGACATACATGTCCAGGAAGCTCAGCATATCCTAAACAGTATAAATCCTAACTGGTCTACACTGAGACATATGCTTATCAAATTGTCAAATGCTCAAGACAAAGAGAGAATACTGAAAGCAGCAAAGAAAAGAGATCCATCACATACAAGGGAAGCTCAATAAGATTAAGTGCTGATTTCTCATCTGAAACAATGGAGGCAAGAAGTCAGTGGTATGACATAGTTAAGGCACTAAAAGAAAAAAAATTGTTGCAAAGAATTCTGTATCCAGCAAAGCTGGCATTCAAAAATGAGGGAGAATTCAAAATATTCAGATAAACAGAAATTAAAAGAGTTTGTCAACAAGAAACCTGCACTTCAGGAAATACTAAAGGTAGTTCTGCAGGTTGAAAGTAAAAATCAGTAGAGAGAGGGTTGGAGGAAAATGTAGAAAGGAAGATTATTAGTAAGAATAACTAAAAAAGATAAAAAGAAATAAAAAACAAAATATGGCATATATAAACCTAAAGAAAGTATGGCTAATGTAAAGTAATACCTTGACAGTAATAACATTGAAAGTTAATGGATTAAACTCTCCAATCAAGAGATGCAGAATGGAAATGGAAATATCCATCTATATGCTGTCTACAAGAAACTCACCTTAGACTCAGGGATACAAGGAAGTTGCAAGTAAATGGTTGGAAAACGATTTTACCTGCAAACAATAACCATAAAAGGGTGGGAGTAGTTATATTAATATTGGACAAAATAGACATTAAATGTAAAACTATTGTAAGAGACAAAGATAGACACGATATATTAACAAAACGGGTAATCTATCAAGAAGAAAAAAATCATAAACATAACCAGGGTGCCCCCAAATACATGGGGTAAACATTGAAAAAACTAAGTGGAAAAATAGATGCCTCTACAATTACAATGGAGGACTTTAATACGCCAATATCACCATTAAATAGAACATCTTGACAGAGAGTCAATAAAGAAGCAGAGACTTTGAATAATATGTTAGAGGATCTAGACTTAATAGACATATACAGAACATTACACCCAACTACAGGAGAATATACATTCTTCTTGAGTGCACATAGATCATTCTCCAGGATAGACCACATGCTAGGTCACAGAACAACTCTCAATGTATTCAGAAAGATTGAAATTATACAAAGTAATTTCTCTGACCACAATAGAATGAAACTGGAAATCATTAGGGGCAGAGAAGCAGATTAGGCACAAAGATATGGAAGTTAAACAACACACTCTTAATCAGTGGCTGAAGGAGGAAATTGCAAAAGGAATCAGTAGCTACCTTGAAACAAATGAAAATGAGAACACAACATACCAAAACCTAGGAGATGCAGCAAAAGCAGTGCTGAGAGGGAAAATTATAGCCCAAAATGCCTATATTAGAAAAGAAGAAAGAGCTAAAACCAAAGAACTAACTACACACCTGGAGAAATTAGAAAAATAACAACAAACTAATCTGAAAGCAAGCAGAAAGGAAGAACAAATATTAAAGCAGAACTAAATGAAATTGAGAATTAAAACAAAAAACAAAAAACAAAAAAAAACCACTAGAAAGTCTTAACAAAACCAAAAGCTGGTTCTTTGAGAAGATTAATAAAATTGACAAACCCTTACCTAGACTAACAAAGAAAAAAAGAGAGAAGGTGCAAATACATAAAATAAAAAATGAAGGAGGGGATATCACCACTGATCCCACAGAAATAGTATCATAAGAGGATACTTTAAAAAATTGTATGCCAACAAAGTAGATAACTTAGATAAAATGAACAAATTTCTAGAAACACCTAAGCAGACTACATTGATGAAAAAAGAAAATGAACGCAACAGACCAATCACAAATAAAGATATCGAATTCGTCGTCAAAATGTCCTAAGTAAGAAGAGCCCAGGACCAGATGGCTTCACAGGTGAATTCTACCAATCATTCCTGAGAGAAGTAATACCAATCCTTCCAATTACCTAATATATTTGAAAGGGCAAGGGACCCTGAATAACCAAAAACATATTGAAAAAGAAAAATGAAATAGGAAGAATCAGGCTACATGAATTTAAAGCAAACCACAAAACTAGTGATCAAAACTGCATGGTATTGGCACAAGGATAGTCATACTGACCAATGGAACAAAAATGAGAGTTCTGATATAGATCTTCACAAATATGGTCAACTGTTATTCGACAAGGCCACCAAGCCCACTCAACTTGGACAGAACAGCCTCTTTAACAAATGGTGTTTGGAGAACTGGATATCCATATCCAAAAGAATGAAAGAAGATCACCATCTTGGCCCTATACAAAAATTAACTCAAGGTGCATCAAAGACCTAAACATTACAGCCAAGGCCATAAAGCTTCTAGAAGATAATGTAGGGAAGTATTCATAAGACCTTATAGTCAGAAATGGTTTCATAAACTTTACACAAGCAATCAAAGAAAATATAAATAAATGGAACCTCCTCAAAATTAAAAAGTTTTGTACTTCAAAGGAGTTTGTCAAGAAAGTGAAAAGGCAGCCTACGCAAAGTGAGAAAATATTTGGGAATCACTTATTCAATAAGGGCCTAATATCCAGCATATATAAAGAAATCCTACATCTCGAAAATAAAAAGGCAAACAACCCATTTTAAAAATAGGCAAGAGATTTGAATAGATAGTTTTCCAAAGAGGAAATACAAATGGCTAAAAAGCACATGAAAAAATGCTCAACATCACTAGCTATTAGGGAAATGCAAATCAAAACTACAGTGAGATGTCATTTTACACCTATTAGACTGACGGCTATTAAAAAAACAAAGGACTGTAAGTGTTGGAGAGGATGTGGAGGAAAGGGAACACTCATCCACTGCTAGTGGGAATATAGAATGGTACAGCCATTGTGGAGAATAATTTGGTGGTTCCTTAGGAAGCTAACTATAGAACTACCATATGATCTAGCAATCCCATTTCTGGGTATATATCCAGAAGAATTGAAAGCAGAGACACGAAAAGATATGCACAACAATGTTCACAGCGGCATAATTCAATATTGCCAAAAGTTGGAAGAAACCCATGTATCCATCAACAGACAAATGAATAAGCAAATTGTATTATATACATACAATGGAATATTACTCAGGTGTAAGAAGGAATGCAGTATTAACACACAGGACAACATGGATGAATCCTGACGACCTTATGTTGAGTGAAGTAAGCCAGTCAGTGAAGGACAAATTTTATATGACCTCACTGATATGACTTAAGCAAATTGAGCAGACTCACAGAGCTAGAGTTTGGAAGATAGGTTAACAGGAGACAGAAAGGAAGTAGAGGCTGGTGAATCAATGCTCAATATGGACAAAATCTATGATAAGGTGGAAGGAGCTGGTTGGGCAGTGGATGGGGGTGATAGGGGTGCCGTTATGTGATTGGTTTCAATGGTGCTGGAATGTGAGTGGTAGTTGGGTGGGGGGTTTGGGTTGGATCATCCATGGAACTGGGGGTAGGGCTAGAGGAAGGAACAGGTGAACTCTGAGAATTTGTAGGTCTGTGGTTAAAATTAAAATGGTGAGAATGTTCTTTTGGCAAATATGGCAGGGGAGGGTTACTGGTGCAGGGCGACAAGGTTGGGGTGATATGCGGGATAGGATGCACCTGGGGTAGGCTTCTATGGAATATGAAAGTGTTCATCTTGTCATAGTGTGTTGTGTCAGTGGGTGGAGACCCACACAGTAAACAAGAAAATATTAAATTCCCATCCTGGGAGTCCTAAGGGCAAGAATCTCAAGTACATAGGCATTGCCTAATAAAGGAAAACAGACCAATGTATCAAGTCTTCAGTATTATCACATGTAATTATGAACTTTATTCTTCAAAAATTGACACTTAGTGTCAATTAAAGGTCATTTAAAGTTTTGTCAAAACCTATAAAAGTGTAAAATGTAAACCATAATGTAAACCATTGACCATGGTTAGTAGTAATGCTTCAATATTTGTACATCAATTGTAACAAATGTAACATATACATGTAAAATGTTATTAATAGGGGAGAGTGGGAGTAGGGGAGGGAGTTGGGTATATGGAAATCCCCTATATTTTCTAAGTGACTTTTTTGTAACCTAAAGCTACTTTGAAGATAAAGCAAAAAAAATAGTACACTGGGGGAACATATTTTCACTGTACATAAAAGACGATAGATCTTACAGTGATAAAGACACAATGAAAAATTTTATTTTTTTACTTTTTAAATTTTATTAATTTTTTATTTTTATATTTTATTTATTTATTATTTAATTTTCTTATTTTTTTGGCTTTGTTTTTGGGGAGGTTTTGGATCACAGAAGGGTAACAACTGTGGCAGGGAAGGACAACTGGTGCATGGTGTCAGTGATGGGGGGATGTGTGGGGAGGGTTGCACGTGGGGCATGCCTCTATGTCATATGATATGTTCAAATGTTCATGGGGCATTGTCTAGGTGGGTAGAGCCCCATACAATAACTGAACGAATATTGAATTCCCATCCTGGGAAGTCCTGCTACACCTCTAATAGAGTGGTAAGAGTCCCCTGAGTACATGGGCAGTGCTTAGGAAAGGAGGACAGACCACTACACCAGGACCTTGATGGTTGTACTTATGAACCTTTTGTGAAATTGAAATTTAGCCTAGTATTATATATTGCCTAAGAGTTACCTCCTGAAAGCCTCCTTGTTTCTCAAATGTGGCCTCTCTCTAAGGCAAACTCAGCATATAAATGCACTACCTTCCCCCCAGCATGGGTCATGACTCCCAGGGATGAGCCTCCATGGCACTGAAACAGACTGGGCATCACCATCCCCAAATCCTCAAGACTGAGGAATGAACAAACCTAAGAGGCAAATGCAACTATGGACTAAAGTAGACTTACTACTAATATAGCAATGGAAGAACTTGTATCATTGATATAAAGGCAGTAGCCACCAGAGTTTCTGAGGGGAGGGAGAGGGAAGAATAGGAGCAACATGGGGCATTTTTGGGACATTGGGATTGTCCTACATGACATTGCAGTGATGGATACAGGCCATTATACATTTTGTCAAAACTTATAAAATTGTGTGGGGCAAAGTATAAATTATAATGTGAACTATAGTTCACTGTTAGTAGCAATGCTTCAATACGTGTTTATCAATTGTAACAAATGTACCACACTAATGAAAAATGTTGTTAATGGGGGAAAATATGGGAAGGGGAGGGGTTGGGGGATATGAGAATCCCGTATGTTTTTAATGTAACATTTATGTAATCTAAAGCTTCTTTAAAAATAAAAAATACATAGTTACACAGCAAGCCTTGAAAAATAACTGTTTGTGAGCTTGTAACTGATAAGTAAAACTTGTATGCTTAGACTTTTCTCCCAGGAAACTGCAAGAATAATCTATTCTGTGAACTGTTTAATCACCTTCATATCAATAGAAAGAGGTAACTTCAACCTTACTGACAAACGTTTAAGTGCTCATTTTATGTATTACTGTGAAGGTATAACTTCTGCCCTGCTGGGAAACTGTGAATGTCTGGTCCATGATTATCTGCCCTGAGCACTACACTTTTTAATCATGTTCTCCCTTCACATGCCCTCCCCATCTACATGTAAACATGTAGTATAAAATAATTCTCTTGCTTTGTAGCAAGTGCAGACTCGAGCCCTGGAAACGCCATGCTCTCCCCTTTGCCTCCCACCGTGGAGAGGATTTACACCACGATCAAGTTTGGATCTACCACCTTGTGAACAGCTTCTCCACATAAGCCCCCTATTAAATGCTCTTTTGCTTGCTTAGCTGGGCTTGTCTGAGTCTTCTTTGGTCTGATGTACCCCTCTCAGTTTGGTGGAAAGCTGTCATTTTTCATGGCTCCCTGCTATACTCAAAATGCTGAATTTTGTCAAATGATTTTTTTTTTTTCATCAGTTGAGATGATCTCATGTTTTTTCCTTCTATCTTTTAATGTGGTATATTACATTAATTGATTTTTTAAATGTTGAACCACCCTTTCATAGCTGGGATAAATCCCACTTCATCATGGTGTATAATTCATTTAATCATGCTACTGGATTCAGTTTGCTAGTATTTTGTTGAGGATTTTTACAATGGTATTCAAAAGGAAAATTGGTCTGTAATTTTCTTTATGTTATCTGTTTCTGGCTTTGGTATTAGGGTATTAGGTGATGATAGAATGAGAAAGGACGTTCCTTTCTCTCATTCTTTTGAAGAGTTTGTGCAGGATTGGTGTTTATTTTCCTTGGAAGATTTGGTAAAATTCACCAATGAAACCATCTGTTCCTGGGCTTTTCTTTTTTTTGAGATGTTTTTGATAGCTGATTCAATCTCTGCTGTTATTTGTCTGTTGAGATCTTCTTTTTGGTTTTGAATCAGTGTAAGTAGTTTTTGTTTATTTCTGTGTTTATTCTAGGTTAAATAATTTGATGTACAGTTGTTTATAATATCCTCTTATAATTTTTTTTTATTTCTGTGGGGTTGGTAATATTGTTCCCCCATTTCATGTATGATTTAATTATTTGTGTCCACTCTTTTTATCTTTATAGTCTAGCTGGAGGTTTATTGATTTTATTGATCTTTTCAAAGAACCAAGTTTTAGTTTTGTTGATTCTCTCCACTATTTTTTTTTTTTAAATTCTCTATTTCATTGTACTCTCCTGTAATCTTTGTTATTTCCTTCCTTTTGCTTGTGGATGGTTTCTGAATTTTCACCTTATTCCTTTGGGTGGGCCATCATTTCCTATATTTTGTTTGTGTTGTAATCTTTACATACTATACATTTTAATGTTTTAAAGATTGAACGCTGGGATTTAGTCCCTGAGCTGTCTGTTCTATATTATTCAGGTTCTCTGTTTCTTTATTTATCTTCTGTCCAGATGTTCTATCCAATACTGAGAGTGGTGTATGGAAGTCTCCAACTATTATTGTAGAGACATCTATTTCTCCCTTCAGCTTTGCCAGTGTGTGCCTCATGTTTCTTGGGGCACTAAAGTTAGATACATAAATATTTAGTATAGTTATTTCTTCTTGGTGAATTGCCCCTTTTATTAATATATGATGACCTTCTTCATCCCTTAAAACAGTTTTGCATTTAAAATCTATTTTGTCCAATATTAGTATTGCTACTCTAGCTCTTATTTGGTTACTATTTGCATGAAGGTAGGGCACTCATGATGTGAGAAGAGCTGGATGATGCTCACTAGTCCTCCAAGGCCTAGCTTGTCCCTGTCTAGCAATCTATTGGGAGAGCTCTCATGTAGCATACTGTGAATGGGGAAACCCTGTGCTTGGGAGGACTGGCATGTACATGGTGGAGAGAGAGGAGTCCTTGTTCTTAATTTGGTCTCTCTGACTGCAAAAGGCCGTGACAGATCTGTTATCTGGCCATTTCAGTTTCCTTGACATTCAGTACTGCTTTCCACAACTTTCTTTATCCTGGGGAATTTCCCATTGATTACTTAAGTGTCTAAAATGATTAAATTGGTCATTTAAGATATGTCAACTCAGTAATTTATTAGATTTTCTTGAGATGAAAAAGGGGTCAATAGCTTATTGGACAGAGGTTAGTGACTGCTTTTTATCTTTATTCCTCCATTAAATCATCTAGCCTTACTACTTTTAGAGAAGAAATTAAAATACATTTACCATTGGAAACTCATATTTTCCATCAAACATGCTTCTAATGTTTCTGAAGAAATAATCAGACATTGACTAGGTTTAAGAAAACTGTTTAGTTTTTAAAAGAGGTTTTAGAACAGAATAGAGTCTGATGTTTTCAGCCAATATTTATTTGTGATCTCACTGGGGAACCTAGAGTTTAGAGTTTTTGTTTGTTTATTTGTTTTCTTTCACATTTTAACCCATTTATTTTATTTTCTATTTCTAAAAAAATATTTATTTATTTATTTAACCCTCCCCTCCATTGTCTGCTCTCTGTGTCCATTCTCTGTGTGTTCTTCCGTGTCTGCTTGTCTTCTATTTAGGTGGCACTGGGAACCAATCCTGGGACTTTCCGGAGTGGGAGAGAGGCACTCAGTCTCTTGCGTCACCTCAGCTCCCTGGTCTGCTGTGTCTCTTATTGTCTCTCCTCTGTGTGTCTTTGTTGCATCATCTTGCTGCGCCAGCTCTCCATGCAGGCTAGTACTCCTATGTGGGCCAGCACTCCTGCGTGGGCCAGCCCTCTGTGCGGGCCAGCATTCCACGTGGGCCAGCTCTTCGCTCGGGCCAGCTCGCTATGCGAGCCAGCATTCCTTCACCAGGAGGCCCCGAGAATTGAACCCTGAACCTCCTATATGGTAGACAGGATCGCAATCGCTTGAGCCACATCCACTTCCCTAACCCATTTATTTTAATGGGACCAATATGTAAACTAAAAAGATGTAAACAATTTAATGGATTATTTAGGCTTTTAGGTAGTCCTATTAGAAAATATGAGTATTGTTTCTATTTAATTCATTTTGCTTGTGTGGAAAAATATACTTTTTGAACTTGAATTTTCTAATGTGCTTTTCTGTTAATATTAATTCTGGGTTATTTTGTGTCTCAGTCAGCTCTTGCAGCGATAAAACTATGTAACAAATAACTTTTAAAATATTTTGCAAACTGTTTCAGGCTTACAACAATAGACATTCTTCCATTGCTAGAATCACAATAAGTATAGAGTAGAATACCAGTAAGTCCACTCTATTCCATAGTTTATTCTCCAATCCTGAGGATTCTGGCATGGTGATGCTCACTCCAACTCTAATTGAGAGGGGGCTTCAGTCCCATACGGCCGCTGGATGGGACTTTGTTGTTTGCAGTTGTAGACTCTCTTGGTTCCTTGGTATGGTGGTTGTCAGTCATCACCTCCTTGTTAGTTGTCCTGGGTGAGTCCAATGAACTGGAGAGTAGGTGTTGCAACTCCATTGAGGCTCAGGGCCCAGCTAGCACATGGACAGCCCAAAGTTTTAAGTCTCTTGGACATACACCTACCAACTCCAGCACCAATTATAGGTTCAAATAGAAGGGACAGAAGAGCCATGTGCAGGGAAACCACAACTGAGTCCAACTCTGTCACACTGGGAAGCACAAACCCCAAAGTAGGGCCCATTGGCAAGGCACCAAACTCATGACTATCTGCCCTGACCATAGTGCCTGGGTGAATAGACATTTATTTTTTAGGTTCATGAATATGTGGGTTGTCTGAGTTTCTGCAGGGCTTTGCCCTGATTGCAGGTTGCTGAGAGGAGGGGACCATACTCTTCTCAACACGATGGCAGGCATTCTAGAGGCCAAGCCTAGTTATGTAAATCTCTGCTCTCATCATATTCACTAATGTTTGCCTGGTCAAAGCAAGTCATATGACCAAGTCTTACTCTGATGAGAGGCTCAGCAAAGAGTGTTATGTATTTTTGTTTAGTGAAGAGGGAGTGGAGATTTAGAAATAATAAAAATATCTGCCACTATTAAGATAGAGGACAATGGGTGCTAGTGCTCCCCAAGTAACCAGCAGCTAAGCTGAATCATCATCTCTTCTCTGAATTGAACTGAACTGGATTTTACCTGGAGTTGGCTAAGAAAGAACTTGATGCTCCTTTCTCCAGAAATGGGGACCTTCTTGTAGATATCCCCAAATCCTGTTTATAATGCTTATTGCGTTTATGTGTACAAACACACAAACACATGTTCCCACATACACACACCACCAAAGCCTATTACCAGCCATTTTAAATGCCTTGCTTAGTACTGTGCTTTTATAATAAGGAGAATTTCTTTGGCTTTTAATCCAAAGAGAGTAAAGGGAAATATCTTAGCAGAAACAAAGAATGGAGATACCCTGTTTCCCCAACATGCCTCTGATTTCAGGTAAACGTAACTTGTCTCCCATGCCTGACTGTGTTTCAGAACACCATTACAAGTGCTAATAGCCTGTCCCAGACGGAATCCCATCCTCCAGCAAGCTTGATTGACCTCTTCCCAGTTTTCTCTTTTTTGGGTGAGCACATGTATCACATACTTAGACTGATCAACGAATAAAATAGAAAGGGGTCGTTTTGAGTGTCAGTGTTTTATTTTTATAAAAACTATGAAATTGGCTATGTGAACTGCTGGAGTTGTGGGAGTGAGAAGCTATAGATACCTTTGTTATTTCACCAGTAGAGCACATCTTTGAATTCTTTATCTTGGCTGCACCCTTAGGATTGGAAATGGGCCCCAGGAATGACTATGAACACATTATTGTTTAAGTTAAAACCTTTTGTTGATATTTACAATCCAAAGCCATAACAGACTGGACCTCACCTCTGCTGATGCATTTTGTATATCTGCTTTAATAGTCCTTTGGTAAGGGGAATAAATCTCTTCCTGTTTATATGACAGGTGCTTGGGATTCTTTTAGATTTTGACAGCCTTCTAAGATTAAGTACAAGCTTGCATGGTATGGAGAGGAGGGAGTAGATTTGTTTTGAATTCCTTCACAGTGAAGAGCAGAATGCTGCGGAGAAACTGGGAGTTCAGTGAAAAGGGTGAGCATTTGTGAATTCCAAGGCTCAAGTCTAGTGCAGTTCTAGAAAGCCCTGGAATCGTTTGGCTCACTGTGTCACCATCTTGTTGACAGTGTTCTAGTTACATTTGGCTGATTTTACAATCAACTCCAGCTCTTGGAGATGCTGCCCATTGCCAGGAAGACAGTAGAGACTGGGGTTTGAATGGAGCAGATGCATGGTTGACTTTGTTTTGTGCCTCTGGGCTTTGTGTATGAGCCTGTTTTCTTGAACCTTTGGACATTGAAACCCCTTGGTATCCATGTCTTATACATTAGCTCTATCTAGAAAATTAGATTATTTTGAATCAAAGATTTGCTCCCAGAGTGAACCTGAATCAACTACGCAAATTTGCAAAGTCCAGACTTGACCCCATATGCTTTTTATTAAATCAGAAGATAGGCCAAAGCTTGCTTTATGAGGCTCCAGAGGGCAGAGCTTTATTATTTCCTTCGTGTGCATTGCAAGATGCATTTGAGGCAGCTTGAGTAAAACTCAGACCAGTGAGTAGAAATAGAGGCAGGATACAGGCTGGCTCTGCTTCATAGTACTGAAGGGTGCTATGCACCATGCCAGTGAAACACTGGAGCCTTACCTTCCTAGTCTCTCTCTAGGATCAACGGTGCTGCAGCATGCTGGCTGTGTGAAGGACATACCAAGTAGAGTAACAATTACCAGAGTACTGTGAGTAGAACTTAAACAAACA
>JAQZBX010051644.1:0-19341 GCA_029593785.1 Cabassous unicinctus | reverse complement strand
ACTGTAAACATTTTATGTATTTCCTTCCCAATAATTTATACTTATATGTAGACATTTCTAATTTCTGAGGCCTACACAATTTTGTTTTATCCTTTTTTACCTTAACATTATAATATGAAAATTTTCTCAGGGGAGCAGATGTGGCTCAAGCTGTTGAGCACCCGCCTCCCACATGGGAGGTCCCAGGTTCAGTTTCCAGTGCCTTCAAAAGAAGACAAACAACGAGCAGACACAGAACAAAAACAATGAGCAGACAACAAGCAAAAACAATAAGACAACAAGCAGACAATGAGCAGACAACGAGCAAAAACAAACGAGCAGGAAGCAGATGTGGCTCAAGCAGTTGAGTGCCTGCCTACCACATGGGAGTACTGGGTTTGGCTCCTGGTGCCTCCTAAAGAAAAAACAAAAAAACAGACAATGAGCAAACAAAACAAAACAAAACAAAAACAACAAGCAGACAACAAGCGTAAACAACGAGCAAAAACAACGAGCAAACAGACAAGGGAGCCATCTGGGGGAGGGGGAGAGAAGAAAAAAATTTTCTCATGCCTTAAAATTTCTTTAGAAGTATTATGAATGGCGACCTAGATTCACATCAAATGAACACACTTCAAATCACATGACAACTACAGGGGAACCCTAATGTGTGTTTCATGTTCATACCTCACCCAGGCCTTGTTTTTATGCTTCCAGTAGAAAATAGCTGCCTTTTGTTATTAGGTTGACATGTCCTCTTTCAAGACGCCTGGAGATCACAGGTCTCTTGGACCCAATTACAAATTCCCAGAAAAGGTACTCATTGGCTAAAGTGGGTTGGGTGTCCTCACTAGTCCATCCAATGTGGCTGGGGGCAAGAGAGGTGAGGCCAGGTCACAGGGTATAAACACTTCATAAGCTTGTGGGTGGATGGCGGGGTTCAGGAGAGCTCCTAGAAAAGGGGACCCTGGGCAGGCAGCCCATTAGGTGTCTTCCACAATCTTTCCTTCCTTAACACTCTCTTTGCTTTTGAATATCAGACTGTTAGGAGCTGTGTGTGAATCAAACGAGTGTGGACTGGTGCCTGTCCTCAAAGGAGCTTAGAAGCAAATGAGGAAATACAGCATTCATGAAACAAAAAGTTAAATAATAGTAATATTTGCTTCTTTTACAGAGAGATATTAAGTGCCAGATGCTATATATCTATTCGTGTATTCCAAATTTACAGAAATAAAACTGAGGCTCAGAGAGATAACATAATAATTATTAAAGGGTACAACCAGAATCTGCACTCAGAGAGCCAAAGCCCCAGACAAGACTTCTTGAATCTCTGGGAAGGATGCATCCCCCTCCCTCCAGTAACAATAGCTGGTTGCTCAACTGCCGTTAAGGACTGCAGGGCTTTGGTTTTGCCGAGTGAATTTTTTATTCTTTTAACAGCTTTATTGAGATATAATTCACACACTGTACAGTTCACCCATTTAAAGTGTACTATTCAATGGTTTTAATATGTTCAGACTCCTGTATCCACCACCACAATCAATTTCAGAACATTTTCATTACCCCAAAGGAAACCTTGCTCTCCTTAGCCATCACCTCCACTCTCCCCATCCCTCCCACCCCAGATCTAGGCAACCAATAATCTGCTTTCTGTCTTTACAGAGTTGATTTTTCTGGACATTTCATGTAAATGGAATCATACAGTATGTGGTTGCAGAATGAAGTTTGCAAGTTTGGGGCAAAAACCGATTTGCTGCAGGCAGCAGAAAAGGCTGGGTGCTCCATTGTTGGCTTGCCCACTTGACACAGGTGTCTCTCCTCTAAAGAGTGTTGCCTACATGATTAAAGAACATTGGCTTGGAGGAGGCCAAATGGTCATTCCACCCAGGACTCCCGCAGGTGCAGCCCTAAATTAGAGCAAGCAAGCTTTAAGGGTCTTTCAAGCACTGAACATCTAAGGATAAACACGTGTCCAGAGTTTCCCAGGCCTGGTTGTGCAACGGAACCATCTGAAGTGCTTGTTAAAAACACAGATTCCTGGGCCCCTTCCTAGAGATTCCATAAGTCTTGGGTGAGGCCTAGAAATCTGTATTTTAAGGCAGTGCTCCTGGTGATTCTGATACAGGGACTGCACAATCAGGCTTTTGGGAACCACCATAAAAGGCTCTATTTCAGAGACAAGAAAAAAGCACCCTTCATTCACACATTTTCTGTCAATCCATCTGTCCTCCCTTGCAGTAGCAGCAACAGGAACTTCACCTCCATAAAAGGGCATTTCATGCATTATATGGAAAGTCCATTCTGAGGGAGACCAGGGGAAACTTTGAAGTATAAAAATAACACACATCTCTGAAAAAAATTGCAAACTGCTGCCCTGCTGGATATGACGTATTTGCTTGAGGATGACCTGGGGACTTCAAACTGTCTTGTACCTGGACCAAAGTGTGTTGGTGAGGTAAACATGCCTGAAAGGTCTCCTCAGCTTACCAGCTCCCCTTCCTGGGCCTGAAATTCATCTTTTCCCCGTGAGTGGAAATGCTTCCCTTAGCTGAGCCCTTTCTTTTTTTAAAATGCCTTTGATGTACAGAATCATCCCAACAAATAAATATGAGTTGATTGCTAGGTCACAGTCTCTAAGAGAGCTCTCCAAAAGCCTTCAAGGGTAAAGAAGATAAGCTGGAAAAATATTTGAAAAACCATCCAGTCGTTGGCCCGTCTCTTTGTCAAGGGCTGAGGCTCCGACCGTGTCTTTGGCTCTCGCTATCCCCCTATGAGGCAGACAGGGCTTTAGTATCCGGTTTTTGCAGATAAAAATAGGATTCTCGGAGAAGTTTAAGAGATGTTCTTAAGATTACCCAGCTGGTCAGTGGTAGCCTTGTCTTGGGCCTTCGTCCCAGATCACCAAGCCTCTGGGCTTTCCATCTTGCCTCTCTGCCATAAACATTTTAGGGAAGCGTGCCAGGATGCAAGAAACTTTCAGAGATTTTTGTCCCAGCCCTCTGGCCACGAAGGCTGGGTTTGCAGAGCCGCTGATTCACTTTGACGGTGCCTCGCTGCCTGCGGGGCCTCAGCAGGAGGAATGAGGGAGACTTCACATTTCAAGGACGGCTCGCTGAGTAGTTCTCCCAAAATGCCCATTCTAGGGCAGCTCAGAGCTCTGCCACACGTGTGCAAACACACAAACACAACTGGGGAAAAAAAAACAAAACACAACCTGGTTTATTTGTAAGCCCAGGTGGCAACTCCATTTCTGAGACAGTCAAGACCTAATCATAAAACCATACCCATAAGAGAGTGTGTGCTTTGCTTCTTTGTCGTGGTTTTGCTCTAACGAGGCTGTGCGCGGTTCTTCCTGCGTGGCTTGCACGTGGAAAAGCAAGCTGAGGCTTGCTGACCCAAATCCACACTGCGTGCTGCTGTGTGCGCATGTCTGCTCATCCATGGACAGAAGAGACGCTAGTGAGTGTTTTCTAAGCAGCCTCAGCAGGGCGGCAACTGCTCTCCACCTCCCAGGAGCTAGAGAACCTTTGGCAACAACCCCAGGCAGGCACCTCTAAGTGTAGAAAGAGGCAGAATGTGAGCCCCAGCATTTCTGTTCTTTAAAAGGACAGAGGAGCTCACATAGTTAGACCCTACTGTGTGGCAGGCTCTTTGCCTGCATCATTTCCTTCTACCCTTATTACAACCTTGCATAGTACATACTTCAATTCTCATCTTACAGATGAGAAAACACGCTCAGAGGGGAGATAGACACCAAACAAATCCTACTAGTGTCATAAGGACTACAAAGGACACACCAGGAGGTGCTGTATAAATGTTTGAAAGGACACAGCCCTAATTACTTACTATTTAGAGTAAATAATTTTTGATGAGGAGGAGGAGTAAGGTAAAGAAGATAAGGTGTCTGATTTATTTGTACTGGAGAAAAATACATGTAATCTCCATGCCAGCTTAAAATGACACATTCATTTTGTTATACTACAGGTCAAATCATGCATCCCTCAGGAAAAAAATATGACTGGTTTCCATCCTCCACTCACAATGATCCATTTAAATACAGATCTATCATTTGCAGAGTAATCCGTTGATCTCACTAAATTGGGTGCCAAGAATGAATTAATGCCCTGCTACATCATTGCGTATTGAATTGGGATACGTTAGGTCACAAGTTTCAGAAACTCAACTTGAATTAACTTAGCAAAAAACTAACTTATGGGAAGGTTCACATTATAAAGAGAAGAGCAAGGGTACAGTGGGGCCTCTGGAGTGATTAGAGTTAGGAAACACTTTCAGGACACCATGTCTCCTCTTGCTCCTTTTGGAATATTGTCTTGTTTTTCTCCAACCACAGACACCTTTTCCACACTGCCAGATACAAGGCTCCATTAGCTCCAGATTGTCACATTTCTATTATCAGAGAGGAACCAAGAGCTATTCATTCTGGTCCCAAGGTAAAAAAAAATTCCTAGGGAAGAGTTCAAATGGCCTAACCTGAGCGAAGTTCTCTCCTCAGAGCAATTGTTGTCAGAGAGATAGGATCTGTATAAAGATGGTAGCTCCCATATGGTTAGAATGAGCACTTCTCAGGAGAAAGGGGATATCTCTGAACAAAAAGTCAAAGTTAACTGTTTAAACTTTGAGGCTGGAAGTGGGTGTGGCTCAGTGGATAGAGCCCCCGTTTACCATATGGGAGGCCCGGGTTCGCGTCCCGAGGCCTCCTTGTGAGGGCACGCTGGCCTGAGCAGTGCGGTGGGCTGATGCAGCAACCTCACGGCAGGAAGCGGGTGTGGCGCAATGGGTGTGGCGCAATGGATAAAGCACCCGTTTACCATATGAGAGGCCCCGGGTTCGCTTCCCGGTGCCTCCTTGTGAGGGCAGGCCGGTTTGCGCTGTGCCGTGGGCTGATGCGGCAAGACCTCACAGCAAGGGGGAGATAAGCAGACACAGAGAAGACACGCAGCGAATGGACACAGCAGCACAAGCAGCAAGGGGGGGATAAATAAATAAAATAAATAAATCTTTAAAATAAATAAATAAATAAATAAATAAACTTTGAGGCTTGTTCTGTGATGTCAGAACATGTTGGTGTAGCGAAAAGAGCAGCCCTGTATTAGTCAGGGCTCTCTAGGGAAACAGAACTGACAGGAGATATCTGTAAATATTATGAGATTTTATAATATTGTCTCATGTGACTGAGGGAAGGTACAAGTCCAAATTCTGTAGCACAGGCTGCAAGCCAGGGTCTCCGATGAACATCCTCAATGAGTTTCCCAGGAGAAGCCGACTGTCTGAAGTAGAGATGGGAATTCTCTCTCTGCTGAAATCATTTCACCTTTCAAGGCCTTCAACTGATTGGATGAAACATCTCTCATTGCTGAAGGCAATCTCCTCAGATGGTTGTAAATATAATCAGCCATAGATAAATCAACTCACTGATGATTTAAGTCAATGAAATGTCCTCACAGTACAATTTGGCCAGTGCTTTGCTGGACCAAACAATTGGGCACCATTACCTGACCAAGCTGACCCATGGTCCTAACAACACTTTTTGGGGTCAGGCAAAACTGAATTTGAACCACTGATCTGCTCCTTTTTAGTTCTGAGACCTTAGCATATCTTCAACTCTCTGAATCTGTTTTTCCTCAGCTGGAAAAAATGACTCTTTAAGGAATTAGTTTAAGTATGTATAAAAAAACATAGCACAGTGCTGGAAACTCACTAAGTACTTAGTAAATGTTAGTTCCATTCTTCTCTCCATTACTTTGGAAATGAGGAATCATCAAATGCACTAAATGACCCAGTATGTGTAAAGTACTAGGACAGTACCTGATGTCTGGTAAGAGCACAATAAATGTTAGCTGCAATTATCATCATCTGGATCATTGTTTCTATTTCCCTATGAGAATACCCCTAAGTAAATCCAATGGCTTCCCAAACTGCCCACTTTTCTGGGGAAAATAAATGAAAAGATGATGGCCTTTTTGTGTTTGTTTAAATGCTAGAGATTGCTCTTGTGCAGTACCCAACAGACTTTGGACACTTAGTCAATATTAATTAATGATGTTGGTGTTGGGGTGACAGCTCTTTGACGCTAAAAATTTTTATGCCCACAAAGTCAAGGTAGAATTAAGTAGCTGTGTTGCAATCCTGTCTCAGCTGCAATTACCACGCGCTTTGTTCATATTCCCCGTGATATTCATCCTGCTTAACTAGTCCGGTTTTGTTACATTTACAAGGATTGCATCTGACGCACCTTCTGAAGCCTCTTCAGAAATAATCCTTCCTCATTTTTCTCTTCTGTAGCTGTGGATGATGGAAGAACCAGTCTCTCCCTGATCTAAGGCCTGAGTATAACTTGTGGCAAAGAGAGTGCAGAGAAAGCCCCAGGCTTTGCTCCCACCGTGCATTAGGTACCCCAGGTCTCTTCATATTTTGTTAATTTACCTATTGTTATTGGTTGTCAAATAAAGCCTGCCTAACAATGTAAAAAGATGGAATGGACATGGTTCCATTATTGGGGCTTCTCAGGGGAGCGGATGTAGCTCAGGTGGTTGAGTGCCTGCTTCCCACGTACAAGGTCTGGGGTTCGACCTGTGGTACCTCCTTAAAAAGAGACAAAAACAAGCAAACAAAAAAGAAAAAACCTACTCTAATTGGGGAGCAGATATAGCTCAGTGGTTGAGCACTTGCTTCTCATGTATGAGGTCCTGGGTTCAATCCCAGTTACCTCCTAAAACAAAACAAAACACACACAAAACAAACAACAACAACATCAAAAAAACCCAAAACTATAACTATCCTTTCTTTAAAAAAGAAGAAAAAAGAAAAAAGAAAAAAAAAACGGGGCTTCTCAGATCAAAGAGGAGTGTTTCCTCAACTAGACCACAATCTTCTTGATGGCAGTGGCATTGAATAAAGCATCTTAGTATCTCCCATCGTGCTTTCATTTAGTGCCTTGATCAGAGTGATAAGAATAATAGTAATAATAACAATAGCAGCATCAGACACTATTCTAAGTGTCTTTACATATTATAAATATGCAGGCATTATTTATAATATCACTTAATTTTTAAAACAACTCTAGGAGATGGGTACTATTAGTAACCCTATTTTACAGATGAGGAAACCGAGAGGTTAAGTAACATGTCACAGGTCACCCAGCTATTATATGGTAGACCTGGCTTTCAAATGCAGGTAGTCCACTTCAGAATCCATTATAGCAGATATTAAACAAATACTTATTGACTGTTTTTATTTTTTATTTTGTAGTTATCTGCAAAGTGTCATTTGAGATTTTCACTAAAGAAAGAAAATAAAGATTTATGAGCGCCTATAGTGGTCCAGATCCGGCTAGGTGTTATCACATGCCTTATCTCACTTACTTTTGGAATAACCTTGCAAAATAGATGTTATTTTCTCTCTTTTTATGGACGAGGAGCCTGAGGCTAGAGAAGGCCAGGGTTACACAGGTAGTAAGTGGGGGAGATGGGATTTGAATCCAAAGGTCATAATTCCATGCGTTCCCTATGGCCACCACCTTTGTATCGGAAATGGAAACCAGGGAGTCCCTATGAAGTACACTCACCAGGTAAGGCAGAGAATATTACATGTGTGCCCATGGCAAGTTTGTTGTGTGAATAGCATCTGGGAGATCCAGCAGCACCTCAAGCCTAGAAAAGCAGCTCTTTCTAACATGGACCACAATTGTAGCCCTAAATAACAATACTAAATAATTATAATAATACAGCTCACATTTTTACATTAATAATTACATCAATACATTTTCATAATGCTTACTCTGTACCTGACACTGCTCTAAGCATTTCACATATATTAAATCATTTAATCTTCACAAAAACCCTTTGAGATGGGTCTATCATTACTCCCAGTTTTTAGACTGGGAAACTGAGGTACAGAAAGGTAAACAACGTGCCCCTGGTCACCCAAATACTAAGTGGTGGGGCCGCCCCTGAACCTTGGCAGTGGGGCTCCTAAGTCTGTGCTCTCAGTCCGTTCTACATGGCCTTTCATTAATTAATTAATTTGATAAATGTCAGTTCCATTCCTCTCTCCATACTTAGGGAATGAGTATTAATATGTGGATTAATCTTGGGGATCGATGACCTAACATAGGTATTGAATGACTTAAATATTTATCTATTGAGCACTTGCTTACACACCGAGGCTAAGCCCAGGAAACAGGGCACCTGCCTGGAAGGAGCTGAAATAAGCAAATCCCAAATACAGCACCATGTGGTAAAGGGTTGCAATAGGAATAGGCTGGTAGTCTCCATTTGCCATCTATTCTCCACACTTTTCTATTGAGTCCAATGCCCCCCAGGAGACTAAACCCAGGTGTGCTTGTCCTCTGACATACAGCCTATGCAGGGGATATTGGAGGAAGGGAGGGAGGAGAGAGAAGGGGAATCAGGGGTATTTATTCTCCATCTCCTGCCCCCTGCCTAAACCCAGTTCCGGCAGTGGCTATGTTCCTTAATGGTTATAACTCTTGTTGGGGGACCCCTCTGCTACAGCCCCAGTTCTCAAGATGGTCAATAACACTATTCCCTCCCTTTGCTCCTTCAGACTTAGGGGTAGGAATGGTTTCCTGGTGTTTCTGGTTCCCAGATGTTCATGATCCCTTGCTGGTTCCCTTAACCTTTTGAGTGTACCATTTGTTTCCTGCAGGGACCCTGATGGAGAAAGCACAGGATATTGTAGAAGGAGCATTCAGAAGGCTACCTAACCTGGACTTAGAGGGTCAGGGGAGGCTCTCAAAAGAAGTGAAATCTAAGATGACTTACAAAGGATGAGTAAGAATTATCCAGATTGGGGAAGTGGAGACAAAAAAAAAGACTGGAAAGAAAGTACACCAAAATGTTAGAAGCGATTATTTCCGGATCATGAGACTATGAATGATTTTTATTTTCTTCTTTATTTTTTCTTATATTTTCCAAAGAGTTTACAATGGCTGTGGGTTATTTTAATAATATGGTGGGGAGGAAACAGTTTCTAAAAAAATTCTTGCCTATAGCCGTGTAGCACTAAACCAGTTAATTTTAAATGTAATCTGAAAAGTCTATGATCTCCTTATGAGTCCATCTTGTAAGATTCCAGCACTGATGATAAAATAGACCATGATATGCATGCAAAGATTCCATCCAACAAAAATATATTTGTATGCCTGTGTGTCAGACACAAATGAAATACTCAATCAGGTACTAAGAGTAGTCCCACAGTAATGATTTTACACATCCCTGAAATCGAGTGGGAAAGCACACTTTCATAAATTACACTGTGCACGGGAAATTGTGCTCTTCCCTTAAAACATGTTGAACTGCTTATTTTTAGTGGGAACCATCAGTGTAGCAAGTAAAAGCAAGATATGAAGCATAGGTGTTTGTTAGGCAGGTCTGTGACAGATCTATGAAATGTGTAACAATGAAAGATGGGAGCAGCCTGTACTGGGTATTAGAAAGTGGAAGAGAAATTTTAATTTCTCCTAATATCTTTTTCTTTGTTTTGGAGAGAGGTTTAGCGTCTTCTTTTGTTAATAAAAATAGTGTCAGTGCCCTAATTGCTTTAATTAAGCCATATTTCTGGTGCTGTGAATGCAGAAAAAGGCACCGGAACCTGCTGTTCTCCATTTCCTAATTCATGCAAGCAGCTCTTAAATGGGTTAGAAATGATGATTGAATATTGTGAACAGGCACAATAGTTAATCTCATGTGAATAGGCAGTGGGCGTGGAGTGTGTTTGTCTTGGGTTTGTTAGAAAGGTTTTCATGATCAAACACTGAAAGAGGATTTTCCCCATTTTCTGCCTGCTGACAATGCATCACTGATAGTTTGACTTAATGAGATTCTTAGATTTAATAAAATAGAAAAAGGCAGTGAACCATTTCCCAAAATGACTTGAAAGAAATATTTGGCCAAAATAATTGAGATTGAGAGATTATTGGTATGAAAAACTCTGTCAGTTTCTTCCACCTTGACTAGGCATGCTTGTTCTACATTTCCTGCTGGTTTTAGAATTTTACCCTGTTTGTTTCCCAGGAGGCAACTGCCCCAGATAGATGCCATTTTTCATAAAGTGTGAGGTGCTAAGGAATGAATCTAGATTTTCAGAGGATGTGCAGTAAATTGAGAGTCTGTACAATCCTTAATAATGATACCTTACCTTGGCAAACCCTGCTAGAGTTTATACAGTGCCTTCACATATCTTGAACTCATTCAATTGCCATTTTAATTCCATGAGCTGGGGTCTTTATGGATGAGAAAACTGAGGCTCAGAATACTTAAGTGAGTGGAACATGGTCTCACAGGGAATAAATGGTAGAGTTTAGATCCAGTTCTGAAGATCTATGTTTGGTGCTTGACCCCTATATCTAACTACCAGCACCCTTAAAGGAGCAGAAAGTGCCATTCAGACCTGAGGTCTGAGGTCTCCTGTTAGCAGGTGACCTGAGGCACAGCAATTAATATCTCTGAACTATAGTTTTCTCACTTGAAAAAGAGTTAATCATGCCAATTATCAATTTACTATTACCTCTCAGCTCTAAATCCACACTTCATTGCCTTGCTTTGTGATATAGGAACTTACTGGAAGATGAAACTGCTCCCTGGCCATTTTGGCCTCCTTATGCCATTGAACCAATCAGCAGAAAAAGATGTTACTCTACTGGCAAGAGTGATGGATCCCAATTACCAAGGTGAAATTCAGTTGCTGCTACATAGTGTGGGCAAGAAAGATCATGAATGGAGCACAGAAGATTCTCTGGACTGCCCATTGGCAAACAAAAACTATAGAAACAAACAAACAAAAAGCAGGATGATTTAGGACTTAGGGAAAGAAGGTTTGGGTCATTCCACAAGGCAAAGAATTCTGACCTTCCAAGGTTCTGGTTGGGGCAAAGAAAATATGGAATAGGTTGTAGAAGAAAATCATCGATTATCAGCGATGATCTCATTATAGAAATGAAGACTGCCGTAGCTCTGCGTGTTTTCTCTTTGCTTGTTGTATGTATGTATTTGTATATGATAACCATTTTCTTCTCTCTCCTTCTTCCCAGGATTATATTACATGTCATTGTTCAAGGTAAACATTACTATTCAGTCTTTAGGGAACAGAAAGTTCCCTGGGACTGTGATTGAATTAGAAAGTTATCAGTATAGCTAGTAATGCATACGAGGACTGTTGAGAGTGTGCATCTCCTCATTTTGAGGAAAGGGTAAGCACGTCCTCACTTTTATGAAGAAAAGCTGTGTCTTGTTTTTGTAAATGAGTTCAAATGTCTGTAAAAGGGTGCTAAGCAGCCAAAGGAGTGGAACAGCCGAAGGAGAGGGCTGCTCCTGTCAATTTATTGCCTCTCAGCTCCATTTGTTGCTCTGTACTGTGAGACAGGAGCTTGACCCTCTAAATATTTCTTCTTTGCCAGCAGGCGCAATGTTAAGCTTTGCCAGTAGAAGGGTGCTGTGGGGACACTGCAGGTAGAGGGTGATTCTCTTTCTGTGTTATCCTCACTCCTACGACATGGGTGAAAATGGCACGTGTACAGGACAAATAGGGACATTCCTACTCCTGCAAGTTTCGCCAGCAGTCTGACAAGAGGCGGACAGTTCCCTGCTCATCAGCCTCAGCCCATCAGCAGCTCTGGCCTGGAGCAACTCAGCAAACTCCTCCACTGTCCAGTGGGTTGCAACCAACTTGAGATGGGGAAGTTCATCTTGTATGTATGTTCCACAATGAAAAAGGGAGAGCAAGAGCGAGGGAACCGGAGACCAACTAAAGAGCCAATAACAATACATGATTTAAGATTGGATTAATAATAGAGGGGAAAAAAGCCCAAAAGGACATTATTGGGACATATGAAAAAACTGGCATATAGATTGTAAACTTTATATCAAAGTCAAATTTCTTGAACTTAACTGCATTTAGGGTGGTAATGTAAGTGAATATCCTTTTTCTTAGGAAATGTACGTGGCAGTATTAAGTGTTCAAGAAGCATGATGTATACAACCTATGCTCGTGTTCAGACAATGAATTGATAAATACATAGACAGATGGACAGATAGATAAATGGATGGATAGAATGATATGGCAAATGTGGCAAAATACTAAAAGTTGGTGGATCTCGCTATCTGGGTGAGATGTATGTTGGCATTCTCTGTGTGGGTTTTGTATTATTTTTGCAACTGTCCTGTAAGTTTGAAATTAGTTCAAAGAAGAAAAGTTTATCAAAAATGTAAAAATATTTCTTTAAAGAGATCCTGCTTATTAAAAATGAATCCAAGTAGAAAATCCCTTTGACATTCCAGTTGTATTAGTTTTCTATTGCCGCTGTAACAAATGGCAACAAACTCTGTGGCTTCAAACAGCACATTATCTTACAGTGATGGAGTTCAGAAGTTCAAAATGCATTGGCAGGGCTGCATCCCTTTTGGAAGCTCTAGGGGAGAATCTGCTTCCTTGCTCTTTCCAGCTCCTAGAGGCTGCCTGCAATTCCTTGGCTCATGGCCCCTTTCCAGCATTGGCATCACTCCAACCTCTGCCTTTGTCAGCATATTTCCTTTCACACTCCGACCTTCTTCTTTCCTCTTATAAGGACCCTTGTGATTACATTGGGCCCACCCAGATAATCCAGGATTATCTTCCCATCTCAGCTCCTTAACTTCACATCTGCAAAATCCCTTTTGCCATGTAAGGCAACATATTTATAGGCTCTAGGGATTATGATGTGGACATCTTTTGGGGTAGGGGATTATTTGGCTTACCAAACCAGTGTACTCATCTATTTTTTTAAACCTGTATCACACAAATAATATCATAATAACAATAATGAAAAATTTCAAGTCATGTAATTAAAGGAAATGTTTGTCTTCTAAATAAAAGTGTCTCTAACTTCAGTGTTTGTCCTGGACAAGGAAGGACATTGGACTTTCAAGCATATTTGTTTCCTCTCCACCGTTGATACTGCTCCTACTTTTCTTAAAATATCCTCATCTTAATTTTCATACTGCCCTCTGGGCAGTGTGGAAAAGTTACATGAAAGACAGAGACAAGAAGGGACAAAAAATTTTTAGCAAGATGAGCAAGATACAGAATATAAGAGGGGCAAACATTCAGAAGCAAATTCTTAGCACTGTTTCAGAAAGGGAGAAAAGGAAATTAAAAGAGCAAAGACCTGCTGAAAACATTTGCCATTCTCATAGAATGGAACTTGAGTGAGCGGAAGATATAACCTCTGACTTGGAGGACAATGAGGGCCAGGAAACGCTTCTTCAATTTGACCACAGTCTGAAACAAGGATAAAGCAAGTGAGTGTTTCTTAGAGTAAATGGCAGTGGGGATTGATTTTTAAATTACTTTGAAATCATGAAATCCCACAACTGTAACAGCATTTTGGGTAATCATCAGGCAGTTTACCAGGAACTTTGTTGGAGAAAAAATCCAGGAAGACATTTAATGAGAAGCACTAATAAATGCATGTCTCTGTTTTATTAAAGCTGTCTACTCTCCTTAGTAATTATTTATTTAGTAATTTCGTAAATAAAAGAATATTTATGAAAGGTGAGCGTTTGGAAAAGTTTGTCCTGAAAGTCTAGCAGAAAATATGATATTTCATAAGTTTGATAAAAGCATATATAAAGAGATGCCTGGCTGAGAATGGACTTCAAGATTTGCTGAAACTTTGATGATTAGGAGCTTTGAAAAGTGCTAGTTTCAATGTGTAATCAGGTTGTGTTTTTCTCAAAATGTAAAAGTTTGTATTCGATATACATTTTCCACATTTATGTCAGAGTGTTCTTTTCACTTTAATGAAAATCAAATCATTAATGGGTGACATCCAAAAATCAATTTGTCAAAACCAATTTACAGAAATTCATTTCACCCAATGACAATTTGCCAAATAAACATTTCTGAAAATTTATCAAATATATGGATTTACCAAAAAAGTTATTTTTTAAATTATTTTAATATAACTGCTTGCTTTTCAAACATTAAGCATTTTGCTATTCTTTTACTAATTCCTCAAGTGACATGTCTTAATTTTGTATTTAAATTTTAAATAATTTAATTAATTTAATATTTTACTTTAAATTAAAGAGCATCCCAAGCAAATGAGAAGTAGATCATATAATCCCACCATATATTAAATGCTCAAATTTTTATTTCTAACCAGGAAAAGTTGTATACATAGACTCAGGAGCAGTTTGCAGAAAGGTTCAAATGTGAAAACAGAAAAGTATTCAACTTTGTGGAAAGAATGCCTAGAAAGTGTTACCATAAATGATTAACATTCCAACTTGACTTGACTTAGCCATAAACATGAAATTGTAAAGGAAGAATTTTTTTTAAAAGATTAAAAATCTGAAAAGTGCTAAATCAAGAAATGGACCAGAAAGTAACAAGCACAATCACATCGTGTAAAAAATTGGGGCTGTGAATAGCTAAAAGTAACAAACATTGATTTGTTACTTGAAAAAATGGAGAAAGTATCTTAAAAATGTTAAAAGAAGGAGAAAAAGAGAAAATTGCATTTTAAAACTGACATGGAAAAGAATTAGAAAGAATTTAGCACAAACATAGAAATTTCTGAATGAAATGTTAGAGTGTGGGTTACAGTTGATTTTTTATATTAATTATAGTCACCAGAAGATTAAACCACTCTATAATCCATAGTCGTCGAAGATTTGACCATTTTTTAAGGTAGGGACAAAATCAAAACCAGTCAACTAAAACTTCATGGAATTGTTTAAAGGCTGTTGAAACGATTATATTCCATTTGAGGTGATGCAAAATTGAGCTGGTAAAATCTGCTATATATTGCTCTAAACTTTATAAATGATTAAAGAAACAAGGTTTTGGTCACTGGGTAAATTTATTGAACAGTCTGCTTTTTAGTCAAACCACGTGACTCTCATGAAGGAAATCCTTCAATGACAAATCCAAATCCCTGACCATAACCTACCAAGTCTCCAGTGGCAAAGCTCCCACCTACTTCACTCATCTCATTTCACCAGACACACAATTTCTTCTAAAACTCCATTTCTCTTTCTTTCTGGCTTAAAGATCTTTGCCCCTGATAGTCCTTCTGCCTGGAATTCTCTTCTGCCACCTTTTCCCTTGACAGTTTCTTTATCTTTCATGTTTCAACTCATATGTCACCTACTCAGAGAAGCCCTCCATGATCACCCTATATAAGGTTTCCTTCCCCAGTTCACTCTAATTATCCTACTCATTTCTTTAAAAAACCCATCACTGCCTGAAACTATTGGGTCTATTTGTTTTTGCGTATTATCCATCTCCCTCACTAGAATGTAAGTTCTATTAGAGTTAAAGATATGCTTTAAATGTAATATCTTTTCCTATCATAGAGTAGATATTATGTAAATAGTTGTTGAATGAATGAAAGGATAAATAAATTTATCTTTGAGAACAGACTGCTCCTTATTTTTAAAAAAATAATCATTTGGGTCTTTTCATAATGTAAGAATAAAGCAAAAATTTATTTTGCAATGGAGACTTTTATGGCAATGTGTCTTCTGCCAGTCATTCTTATGCTGTGTCCAAATGAATGGAAGATTGCTTTTTCACTTGAAAAGCATTTCTTCACTTCATGGAAAAGTACTTGACTCCAGATTGCACAGACTACAGGGACTTGGGAAGAATCTAATAGGCTATGACGAGTCCATGTAAGAATGAGCCATCTTTTAAGAGTCATCATTGAAGTCAAATTCATGAAACTGGAATTGCATGGATCAGCGTAAATCAACCAATAGCACACCAGGGATTCTGCTTGTATATATCTCGATATCTTTTTTGGGAAGCTTGGTTCCATGGATACTTTAATGAAAGCAACACTAATCGCTGGAATTGCTTCCTAGGAAAAGATGAAAGGAGCCCTATTACTTTTGCAACCTGTGTGCCCCAGGCAACCTCCCCAACTCTTTTCACTTTCCACTGAGCTCTTGTCATTGAAGAAAAGCTAATTAGATATGAGAGAGGTTAAAGTTCCCCCAAAGAAAGGATTTCAAACAAGTTTTCAAGCTTGGCAATAAGCAGTGGTTTTGATAGCCATTGAGGTGGCCTCAATTTCACCTTCAAGCAAGAGTTTGAGGAAACTGGGATAAGCCTCACTATTTTTACTCAATAAACTGAAAGAAAAGGAATCTAGACATTGTGCTGCCTGTCCTGGGTATATCAATATGAGAACTGCTCTTTTTTGAAGGCTTGTATGGGCTTAATGATTCTCAAATCCTGAGTGCAGAATTAAAAATATATATGTGCACAATTGTTGCACATCTCACTCAGAAGCACTAGTTTAAATTGAAAGATCCAGTGAAAATGTACTTGGAATGCTGACTACAAATTATCATACGTATTATCATCATCTATTCAAATATTTGTCTTTTCAGGGGACTGTATGCCTATGGGGTTTGGTAAAGAGATATTGAGCCTTTACCATTAATAGTCTGTCTCAGTGGTTGAGCACCTGCTTTTCATGTACAAGGTCCTGGGTTCAATCCCTGGTACCTCCTAAAAAATAAAAAAATAAAAGTTTGTCTCAAATTGAGCCCAGATTTATGAGGTAAAAAAAAATTGTTGTCTTCTCAAGTTTCACTGGCTGCTCTTTCTGAAGAGGCAGGATGATACTGCAAGAATTGACTCTAGGGAAAATTGCAAAATCACTCTTCCCCTTTCCTGCTTGTCAGCCCCTCTCTCACTCAGAGTCTCTCAGTTCCTTAGAGCCTTCCTGCTATCCCCGCATTACTGAGAGTTTGCAGTATGTTGCCCCAACAAGGCAGCCCCCTTTGCTGGGACCTCAAACTTCCCCCCTCTGTACTATCCAAATATGCTCTCTGCTCTTGTAAAGGCAAGGAAACTGGAGGGGGGGGGGGGAATCTCTTTAGTGTGGCTGTCACTGAGGCCCTCAAAACCTTGGAAATTGAATGGCCCTCTGAGAGTTAAACTATAAATGAATTCCTAGTGGGTCAAAGAAGAGATTAGCAAGTACCTTGAGGAGACCAAAAGGTTCCCAAGGCATTAACAATGAACATTAACCGGACTGCATGTATTAACATGTATCTAGATAATGGGGGCAGGGGAGGGTTTGGTCAGCCAACGGGGTAGAAATTAGTTGTCAGAGACAAGATTAACAGTGCCCATCTAAGCACCGATCACAGATGGGACCCTTCTGACAGTCTTCTTATCGTAGTCCTGGGTAGATGCCACCAAATGCTCAAATTGTAAAACTCCTGTCTCCCACCCCTACACCTCCAGCTTATTCTATCCTCTCCAAGCAATGGTCTGATAACTTGGCTGACCATGTAACCTGCCTACCTGGGAGGAATGCATTGGTCAGGCACACACAAATATTCAGCATATCTAGTGATTATTTTTTTCATATTGAAAATTAACAAGCAGGTATCCTGGTTTATATGATAGTGAGTGATGAACTACACAGGTCCATCACCTTTGGAACTCCATGAAGTTTCTGAGGCTACAAGGCCAGTATGAAAGGAATGCCCCAATGGGGCCAGTCCACTATGGTTCACTGTGGGTGGCAGGTGGAGAAATTCCAGAGATAGATATCACTGAGTTTGTAATTAAAGGAAATGCAAATTGCAAACTTAAGAAGACAGGGCACTTGATGGTTTCTACGGCCCCCAATATATGAAACAAGGCATTCCTGGAAGCCTGGGGCTGGGTCCAAAGGGAAAGGTTGTGGACAAGAAGGTTTAAGACAGAGAAGATGGTGAAGTCCCCTCTCAGAAATAAAATCCCAAACCAGGAAGCCATCTAGGCTTCCATTCATCATGACTGAATGGAAGAAGGAAGCCAGGAATGGGAAGATTTAAAGTTCTTAATATCTGTCTGCTTTCCCTTTGGGGTTCACAGTAAACACCTTTAGGAGTAACAGAAGTGGTGAGAGAGTAGTCGGGAGGGGTGGAGTCCCAAGAGTTAGGTAACTTGGAAGGCTAACGCACCCTGTAGTCTAGTTTGGGGAAGAAGAATCCCAAAGGACAAAGATCACAGAGACAAGAAGAGAAAACAGAATGCTGGTCCCAAAGTCTCCGCATTGGCCAGCTTCCTTAGACGGGGATCCTGGAAAACCACTCAGAAAATGCCACTTAATTTGTCTCATGAGCAATTTTTTCCTCACTTCCCAAGTCTAACCATGTCTGTAAATTACATAATTATTCTCTCCACTCCTCCAGCCAGAAAGCTAGGAGTGTTCTTCAATTCCACCCTTTCCTTTACTGCCTCATCCCCATATATCAGGAAATTCCATACATTTTACCACCAAATACATCTCCACATTGTCCGCTATTGACCATCTCTACAACCACCATCTTAATCCTATCTTGCACCATCTTTTGCCTGGAAACCACCATGACCTTCTAATTTCTCTCCCCACTTTTTTCTTCCTCAAACCAGTTCTTTGAATTTAAGGTGAGTTTCTTGTAAAAAGAATGTAGTTGGGTTATGTACTTTTATTCTGGGAAAGGTGGTTTTGCCAGCGTTTGCTTGTTGAGAGCTTCTGCTGGGGGATGGAACCCTGGAGCATCTCGCCCCACCACCTTGGTCCCAACTCACTCTAATCCATTCTTTACCCAGCAGCAAAAGTGATCTTAAAACAAAAATCTGATCACATAACGCCACTGCTTAAAACCATCAAAAGGCTTCTTCTTTCACTAAGAATAAAATCTTAACTCCTTACAATGACTTACAAAGCATTTTATTATTGAATCCTGCCTTTCCCTGCATGTTCACTTGGTTCTAGCTGCATTGTTTTTTAGTTTCTCCACCTGGAATTCTTCTGCACCATAGAACTTTTGCATATGGAGTTTATTCTAGCTGAAATGCTCAACTCACTCTGTGCATGGCCAACTAGCAATTACTTGATTTCTCTCATTTGTCTTTCTCAATACATAAGCTCCATGAAAGTCTTGTCCCCCACTCTATCCCCAACATCTAGCACAGAACCACACAGGTACTCAATAAATATTGTTTGAATAAATAGTGCAGTGACAATCAATTAAGGCCTCAGGACTGGAGATTGAGGAAGGAGTTGGGAGAAGCATAGAATTATTTCCTGGGAAGAGCATTTTTTAAAATGTGCATGAAGGATAATTTCATTCATAGTAAAACTGCAGCTGTATTTGCAATCTAAAATGCAATAAAAATATATTATACTTAAATATGTTTATCATGGTATTATTTGTAATAGCAAAAATATTAAACAGCGTTTTGACCACAAATAAAGCAAGCATATTTGTGGAGACACTAATAGTTCCAATATGGAACTTTAAAAACTATCAAAGAAGATACATAAAAGAAATCTCAATATGATCTTTA
>JAQZBX010051643.1:0-19332 GCA_029593785.1 Cabassous unicinctus | reverse complement strand
ATGTATATATATATAAGTACGAAAATAAGTATCTGCTTGGACACTAAGTAAACCCCTCAACATATTTACAGTATTTTCAGAAAATATTTTCACTGAATCAGTCTGTGTATATCTTTTCTATTAAACAATTCTTTGAAACATTAATCTACACCAATCTCTGTCAATTAGTGGACATCCTCCGTTGAGACTTCCAGTTTTCGCTGTGGAACAAAGAGAGTTCCTACAGAAGTTTTATTAGCACCATCTAAATCCACACAGGATGTGCCCGTCGGCTTTGTTGGTCCACCTGGGGTACGGAAGAAACTTTCGGCCACTAACTGTGACCCTTTGGGTGTCACCGGAACAGGCTGATTGGAAAGAGAGGAATGGAAAAAAGAAGTCAAGCCCACACAGATATGTATGCTGTAGCAGCCTTAGTAGACTCGATGGACACGCAACATGTCAGGAACCTAGCATACCTTGAAATCGGCTATGTAAGCCTTTTTTACATTCTCAAATATGTTTGTTAAGGTGAGACAAAAATCTCATGATAACCCAATAATACAGACTCCTTGGGCACTCTTCCTGGATTCTGGAAGGAGGTAGGCCTCCAGTCCCCTCACTCTCCCATGCCTTTCCTCTCCAAAGAAGGAAAGTAAAAGCAAGTGTCACATGATACTGATATTTGGGGCTTAACAACTCCAGGGAAAAATTAAAATAAATGGAAAGAGTCTCACCTGTTGTGCCCCCGCCACAGCAACTGATTGTCCATTCGGTTGGTTCTGGCCCAGGATTGGCGAGTCGTACCTGGTGGCCCTTCCTTGTTGAGTGCCTGAGTTTTCTGGTATGACACTAACAGCCTCTATTCTTGGAGACACGGGAACAGTTCCAGGCCCAGGGCTGGAGGACACCTGCACACTGGGAGCGATAAGTCCCAAGTGCTGCAGGGTGAAGTTTACAATGGCTGAGCTTGGGTTCTGGACAGGAACGGGGTGGCTTGAAGCGAGAGCCGGGCTGTTCCCGACAGGTACGGCTGCCACGGAAGTTGGTGAGACCATTAGCTTCAAAGGTGTTACATGAAAAGAGGGAAAATTAACAGCAGTGAGTTCAGATGATGTCACTGGAATAACACCTGCAAAGAAAAGGGGGGGAGATATCTTAAAAGCACAGGCATTTGTCTGAGAAGCTTACAAGACTTCAGTGAGCTTGAGACTGCCCCAGGTTTGAATAGTGTTTTACGTACACTCACCTGCGATTGGGGAGCTGTAGATCCTGTGGTTTGGGGAAAGTGTGTCAGAGTTTTCTTTACTAGATAAAATGGACTCTGCCCCCAGGGATGAGCACTGGGTGAGAGGGATTAGGTATCCTGATGGGAACAAGGTCTAGAAAACAAGGAGGAAGGGTTTATTTTATATACAACACACAGGAAGAAACATGGTCACGTGCCTCTTCCAGGACTATTATCCCTTCATTGCTATTTGTCTCATCAGACCAAAGCCTCCCACCCAGCTTTGGGCAGGCCAGGAACCCTGCTTCTCGTAGACAGTATCCCTCCTGACCACCCCGACATTACTCATGAAGAATGCAGACCATCTGTGGTTTGAGGAAACATCCCAAAACTGAGCCTGGTTAGGGTTAGCATTCACCCAGCATGCCACCGTCACACTGACATCTCCTTCTATCAACTTCTCAGAATGATGTGGTACTAATGTTAAAACAAAGCTTAGGGAAGCAGATGTGGCTCAATAGATAGGGCTCCCGTTTACCATATGGGAGGCCCCAGGTTCGATTCCCGGGGCCTCCTGGTAAAGGCTAGCCAGCCCGTGCGGCGTGGTGAGCTGACACAGCAAGACACCCCACCAAAGGGAGACAAGCAGACATAGAAAAATGCACAGCAAATGGACACAGCGAGCACAAGCAGCAAGGGGGGCGTAAATAAATAAATAAATAAAATCTTTAAAAAAACAAACAAACAAAAAAACAAGTTTAATGCAGTTCATTCAACACCACTTATGAAGCTGCTGGATTAATGCCTGATCATTCTTGAATTATGTATGACGGTATTTCCCAAAGAGTATTCTCGGGGACTCTGGGTTGATGGGATGCAAACAGGCATTATGCAATTCATTGTCAAATATGTTTGAGAAATACTGAATCAAACACAGGTAAATGGTATCTTTATTAGAAGATCTCTGAGAGACTTTAATGAGTGTGCACTGTAAACCCCCAAATGGGGCATACAGCTTGTAGCTTTTCCCAAACTATTTGACAACTAACTTTATTGGCTGACTATTAAGGAGGACTAGTATTTAAGGAAACCATTTTAAGAAATGTTGGTTTAGAGCTGGGGTCTGCAAACTGTGGCCCATGGGCCAAATTTGCTCCACCACCCCCACCCCCTGCCTGCTTTTGTAAATAAAGTTTTATTGGAACATACCCACACCCATTCACTTATGTAGTCTATGGCTACTTTCCTGCTACAAGAGCAGAACTGAATAGTTGTGATAGAGACCATGCAGTCTCCAAAGCCTGAAATATTTTCTGTCTGGTCCCTTACAGAAAAAGTTTGCTGACCCCTGATTTAGAGTAAGGGGATTTTTTTCCCCCTAGTTCTAATGATACCAAGCAAAGAAGTCTTATGATATGCAAATTAAAGGGCACCAGAATTCAAAAACTACAGATGAAAAAGAGAACTGATTAATTCATGTTAAAGACCCAAATGCCTTGGAGCAAATGCTTTAGAGGATAAAGTTCTGTTCCAAAAGGAAAAGGTCTGAGTGTTGGTTGCATATCCTCCCCACCTCCCATGTCTGATAATTGTACTTTACCAGACAGAGGAGGCCTACATGGGTGGCTGAACTGCTAGAAAAGTCTGCTTCTGCCTTCCTGTGAGCAGGACTGGCAAAAGCTAACAGCAGCTCTTGTAAATTAAGGGCCCTCCTTTTATCTACCTCATGATCATTCTTCTGTCTGTTTTCAAAACAACAAACTAGACTTTGATCTCGCTTTTAATCGGTCCTGTCCTTTCCTTGGGAACCAGTGAAGTCAGGATCGACAATGCTAAAAGTGTACCACAAACTTTTTTTTTCCTTTTCTTTCCTTTTTATTAGAGAAGTTGTGGATTTACAGAAAAATCATGCACAAAATACAGAGCTCCAATATACTACCCTATTATTGGTACCTTGCATTAGTGTACCATCAACTTTTAATTTTTTTTTAGATGGTTGGTACTGTTTAAATCTTTATCACTAGATTCCATGAAAGCTGCAGGAATAGAGTTTTTAAGGGGCAGATTTAGGAGTTTTACAAATAGTTGTTCTTTGCTATCTTTAGTCATATGCTCTCATGGTACAAGTTATTCTGGTTGCTGGTTTAACTCTTTCAAGTCTTCAGTACTCTATTTTTCAATTTTCTGCAAACTATATTCACCACAAACTCCTATAATCTATAATAGTGATTCCTTTTAACGTAGAGCATTCAAATTAGCAGAATGGCTGAATGTGACCTATTTCAACTTGAATGTCATCTCATCCAGCCCAGAGCAGCCCTCTCAGCCCCCTCTTCTATCACCTCATCCTGTTTTATTTTCACTGTCTTATCATTCACTATGATGTTTGTTTTCATTTGTTTACTGTCTTCTCTGCACCTGAGAAGAATAGATTCTCAGTAAATATTTACTGAATGAACTGATTAATACAAGAATTCTCATTTTCTTTGTTCTGCTCAGTTCATGCTAAAAAGAATGGTCAAAATGAAATTATAAAGATGAAAAAACAAGCAGAGGACCATGGAACGTCTAGCTACTGAAAACCCAAACCCTGAATAACTAAGTGAGCACCAGGAGACCATTACTAAATCACACCCGTGGGCTCAAAGAGAGAAAATTGAATCAAGTCAAAGCCCTGTGATTTTTCCCCCTAGCATGTATATCAAATGCAAAATGATACATACGAAGATAATTGATGTTGTGGACGGTTACTATGAGGCCGTCTTCAGGGAGGATTTGACAAACTCTAAAGCCTCCTTAATAAACAATAGTAACAGATCATACCCTTCAGCTTATTTAATGCCTTAAAAAGCTCACATACCCTATTATGAAGATTATCAGGTATTAAATTCATTTAACCTCACAAAAACTGTAATATGGCTGTGGGGCAAATATTCAAAAGCAACCACCACCAAAGGCTGGGTTTGATTGGCTCCAGAGCACAGAGCTTTACACACAGCAGGCGAAATAAATTCTTTATGGATGTAGACAGACAAGACATGGAGAACTAAAATAGCCTGAGTTAACAGCAGGGACAAAAATAAGAGATTAACTTCTGCTTCCACATTTAGTGGTGTTTATTTGATGAGAATGACTTTCATACATAATTGTCTTAAGGGAAAAAAAGGAGACAATGTATGTACAAGGGGCTAGCACCTATGAAGTCTGGTATGTGGGGAGGCATCCGATAAAATGCTAATTCTTTCCTGAACTAATCTCCTCCTAAGAAAAAAAGATGCCCTACAAAGTCACTATCTCTGGAAAACAATGCATCAAATATTCCTATAATTTGCCAAGATCAGTTGGATATTTCTATTTACATAGAACAGAAATCTGCATTGAATTCTAAAGTCAAAATGTAAAAAAAAAAACCAAAAAAAAAAACCAGGGGAACAATTTAACTTCTGGGCAACAGATGCTAGTTACATGACATGAAATAAATATTAGGTAATGACTCAGAAAGCAGGAGTTACAGGAACCCTGTTCATCTACCCATTTATTCAGGGTTACGTCTGCTTGAAAGGTATTTAAGACTTTGGTGACAGGTGTTTGCATTCCCGTATGTGATGGAGAAATGGACTTAATGGCAGCCACTGGTGGGGCTGTAAAAAAAGAGCAAACAATCCCTGCCTCCAAAGGTTAAAAAAAGTCCCTGTTGTCATCCCAGTCTGGGGATTAGCTGTGTGGGACTTCGTTTGGATTATGGGATGCTAAGCACAGTCCCATGTGTTAAGAGACTAATCTTTATTCTAGTAAATTTCACAAACCACCGAATTCTCCTCTAATCCAACAGGGAATTCCTAAAGCTTCACACTGTTCAAGGCTATACTTACTGCGGAGACATTTTCAAGTCCTTTTAGGTCCTCTTTAAATTTCTTTATGGAACCACTGTCCTCAAGCACGCTTGCCCTCTTTGAGCTTCTTTCTCCAGCAGACTCCCTATCTCCGTTCTTTGCAGCTTGTTTCTCTGGCACTGGCAGCAAGTTTCCAGGCTTGGTGGAGGCATTCAACTTTGCAGCATCATTGGTTGCCTTCTCGGCGGTGGCGTCTGTGGAATCTTTTGACCCAGCACCTTTGGAAGAGGAGGGGGGACAGACCGCTGGGCTCAGGCCTTGGGGCGTTGTCATGCTTTGAGCTTGGGTGGGCTGCAAGTAGATGGCATAGGATGGGCCCGAAGGGCCCTGAGGTAGGATCACGGGCATGGCTGATGACAGTGGGTTGGGGATCAGGGGGACAACCCCCAGAGGCTGGATGAGGGATGGTGCCGTCAGCTCCAGCTCAGCATTCACTGGGGTGTCCGCAGGGGCTGTTGGTTTGCAGTGCCCAGATCTTGCCAGCTGTACTTTCAGCTTTTGGGAGGGTTCACTAAAAAACAAGAGTTTAAAAGTTGCACCATGGAAATACATTTTCTTTGAAATGGTCTGCCACTTTAAGCTTCAGATTAAAGCCATGCTTTTATGAAACTAGCACATAGTTTCTATAATGATTATGATTTATAGAAAAGATTATCCTGCCCGTTTCCAAGGCTAGTCTATTCTTACATAAAATAAGTAATCCTCATAATGCAATGTAAAAGTAATTCATCATGTTACTAAACAGCATTGCCAACCTACCTTGATTGTTCTTCTAACTGCATTTTGCAAATAGCTGCAAGCTGAGCCATTTTACTTGGGAAGGGCGCTGAATTCTGAGAACTTTCAGCTGGTAAAACAGAAAGGGGAGGTATTTGAAAGCTAAAAGAACAAGTGCTCACACAGATGAAACCTCACTGAAGTCAAAGGAACAAAAAACATCCACCACCTCCCCCCTCCCCAATTACACAGCAATTAAACAATAAATCCAACAAATGGCTTTTTATCCTTTACTTCATACACAGATTAGGCTTCAAGAGTGTTTGGGTATTAAAAGAAGTCCTACAAACTACTGCAGGGATCAGGTATGCTAACAAATCAGATAAAAAGGAATTCTTCTTAGCAGAGCCCCTGACATACCTTTGTTAGTCTTGATAGGGCTACTGGGAGCTGAATTTATCTTTCTCCGGTCACTTTCTATACTCTTTACTAGTTTGATAAGAGATGGGTGTCGAGTAAAGTTTGGTTTCCCGCGTGTGGAGAAGAGGTTCTTGGCACAGTTCTCTTTTGAAGACCTCCTCGCCTCCAAATCAGAGGAGGCAAGAGGAATGAAGGGGCTGGGCCCTGAAACAGAAAAAGGGAGCATATTAAAACACGGTGGGTTGGCTTCCTTTAGAGATATGAAATTTAAGTGCAGTTCTAAGAATGACTTGATAAATAATAGTGCAAGCGCTACAGATCATTGGCTACATCCAGACATTGTTCGAAGTGCTTTACATATAAAACCTTGAAGTGTAATTGTTAGTGATTTTTCTTTCTTATATTAAACAAATGGTGTCATATAATCAGCGGTGCCTTAGGTCTGAGGAAATATGGTGATCCTCACAGGAACTCCACGAGGTAGAGAAATGCGTGCCCATTTCAGCACAAGGGCACTGATACGTAGAGACATTAACCAGCTGACTCCACGTCTCTCAGCGAGTGGGATGTGGCACTGTGACATGATCCTGGTCAGCCTGGCTCCAGAGCTGGCACTCTGACTCCCTCCACCAGAAGAACCCTGTCCGAGATTATATCCAAAATCATGGTAACCCCACAAAGTAGTAATTGTTCCTCCCATTTTATAGGTGAGGAGACTGAACCTCGGGTTGTAGACATTGAGTGGTTGAAGGAGTCAGTAGCCAAACTTTCTATCTTGGCACTCACTCATCTTTAATTGCCTTTTCAACCACTTATATATGTTTTTTCCACATGGGAGTGTAGGTTGGAAGGGGAAGGAAGAGAATCTCTAAATGTGTCTTAATTCAAAATAAAGCAGCAAAGAATGGAAGGAAAAAAAACACATACCACTGGGATTTGGACTGATTTCTGGGCCTGTCCATTTAAAAGCTGGTTTCCGGCCTCTCTCTTCCGTAACATGAACTTTCTTGATAAGATCCAGACTACTCAGAACATTAGCTATATCATACAACCTCCTAATTTTTGCTGGGGAAAAAAGAAGTATATACTCCACTTAACCGAAGAAGGAAAGATCAAAGAATTTTGCTTCATAAGGACTTGATGTATATTCTAAAACTATCCTAACCGTCTATGTCATATGAAAAGAAATGTGACTCTTTTTAAGTTATTCTGGTGATACTGCTTTAATTAAAACAAAATACAGTTTTACATATTTAAAAGATTCAGTTACTCTGGTATTGAATTTTGAAATGACAAAAGCACATGTTGAAAAAGGTAAAATGACTTAATGTGATCACTCTATTGGGAACTATGTTACAGATTTTTTACAAAAAGTCACCAGTCCTGGGTGTCTGATAGATTCGGATGAATTTTATGAATAAATGCAAATAAAGCCTTAGTGATAAATCTGATTACTTTCCTGTTTGCAATAGTTCATAACAAACTATTATAATTAATTATAATAAAATAATTAATAGTATAAGCTTGGAAAATTCTGTACCCCATCAAAATGTGTAAATTTTTATGCTGTCCTTATATAATATATAAAAGTGTAGATTTGTTCATTGTACAAATCTTGCAAATCTTAAAAAGTTTTGTTTAAAAAAGTCTGCTTTTAATTCCATCTTAATAGGAAAATATTACAAATCAAGCCCCTTCTTTTTAGCCATGCCAGAAGGTCCTAAACTCCCTGGGGATTCGGCAAATTACACATTCCAGTTCCTGGAATCAGTTTCCAAGGCCGTGACTAACCATTGAAACAGAGAGTTGAGAACTGTCTAGTGAATTCAGAAAAAGCATCAGTAGTATCAGGACATGCTTTCTGAAATTGCAGATCTCCCAAGTCATTTTCCAGCATTATTGCTGGAAATTATTGCTCTCTATTTAATTTTGTCTTTACAGGTACACTATCGACCTAAGGATTTCTGAATATACTTGCATGGGACTAGTACAGCTTTATCTGGATGGAAAGGGGCTTCTGTGTAACAGCTGCCAGGCATTCCCCACAGCCTCTGAGGGTGCTCGGGGTGGCTCTCCCTAAGTATCCAGCTGCTGCCCACCAGTTCTTCCTGAAGCTCCACATGGCCGGTGTCTAGGCTGGCCTCCTCATGTCCTCCTCTGGGGGTTTCTAGTGTGCCCAGCGGAGGTGGGTGTGCCGCTGGCAGCAGGCCTCTCCCTACCTGCTGAGCACTTCCTTCCCCTCGTGGAAGTTCCTGCAAAACTGGGTATAGGGGAGAGGGCAGAGCTCTCTCAGGAACCCAATCCATGATCCCTTTCCACTTTAGGGCAGAGATTCTGGCTAAAACTATTCTTTCAAAGTGGCAAACCAACTGTGCTTCAGGTCACTTAAGGGGACAATTTTACGAGTTATTTATACCCTCATATATGAGATTCAGTGGAAAGAGTGGAGACCTGGGGTGCAGTCCAACTTTACAATTTATTGTCCATTTAGACCTCAGACACTACAGATTCTACATCTATAAAGTGGAGACAAGGATACAGTATCGAATGAAGTTATTTTTAAGGAATTGTTTATAAGCTAAAGTATTAGACAAATTAAGAATAGTTTCACATATCTGAATCCTACAAGTTAGCTAAAGCAGTATTATCAGTGCTTTGGGGGAGAATTGAAGATTTAAAAGCATAATTGGAAAAAAAATCTGCTTATGTACCCAATACATTTGGAAATCAGTTTGTAACTGGGATTTTACTGTTTAAGAATAGGTCCGAAATACAGTAGTCCACGGCAGTCCATGACACTTACTTTTAAACTTGCTTTTATCCAAATCTTCCACATGGTCTTCCCCAATTAAAATCTTGGCAGCAATTTCTAGGCTTACTATCTGGGGCGTTGACACCAAAAACAGCATCACAAATTTCTGGCTCATCACTCTTAAAGACTTGTCTTTGCGGCTGTTTACAGAAGCTTTGGAGAAGGACGAGGATTAGAGAATTAAAATTCATGAAGGGACAAGTGACTTCTAAAGTAACAAGGCTAAAAATACCACCACCTCATCATACAGTTGACAACTGCAGCATTTTAACATTAAAGGCAGCAATAGCTTCGGAGCTGTGTGCTCTTCCGAACCTTTTCTTTAGACCTACAAGAAGCGCATGCAGCCCGGGCTTTGCAATGCTCTCACCTGCCCGAAATTCCACTCCGGGGAGTTCGACAAAACACATGTCTGGGTGTCCATTTTGGCCAGTGCTTGATTTGATGATATGATCCTCCATATTGTAACTCTTAATAAAGTCAAACTCTTGCTCATATTCTTTCTTTTTGATCATCATAATCTGCTCGGCGTATTTATTCTCCTCCCCGACGCTTTTCAAAGTCCCAAGGGTTTTGTTGAGATTATGTCGCCCGTGCCAAGTGTACCTGTTTTTGGCGAGGCGGCTCACCATATGCAAACTCTCTAGGACGTTCACGATATCGTAAATGCGACGACGCTCAACATCTGTAAAAAACGCGCACTTGTATGGTACTAGGATCGTGTTTTTAATGTGTTTTAACTTTTCTTCTGTGTTTATTAGTAAGTTCTGGATAATATACCTTTACTTACTGTAAGCACACTCATTCAACAGTGTGAAAGTGAAGAAGACAGGTCCCTGCTCTCAAATTAACGATAATAATGACAATAATAATTAACCTTGCCATAGTGCTACTCTGAAATAGAAAGGTCACATTTATTGAGGGCCTAATATGTGCCACAAAGCTTTGGTAAATTCCCCCCCTAAAGTTGTAAGGTAGGCATTATCATTGGAACTTTAATGATGAAGAAATAGAGGCTCAGATGGGCTAAGTAACTCACCTCAGGCCACAGAGCTAGTTAAGTGGCAAAACCAGGATTTTAATACAAGTCCAGCTGACTGTAAAGCACATGCTTTCCAACACATCTCTTGTACACCCTTTCCAGCCCTGCCCTACAAGCACACTAAGCTGCCTAAGCATATGACAGGTAAAAAGCGCTGCGGGAGTTCAGAAAAGCACCATAACCATGGCAGTTTTTGTACACCCACATGAAAAATAAAAAATCTGCCTTTCTTTGGATCTCATTGTGCTTGTTTTTCAGCTACCATACAATGTGATACTAGTGATCCTGTATCCCATTGCTTAGACTATGTTTCCAGTATTCTTCAGTGTTAGAGTTCTCTTTGTTCAATATCTTAAATTTATTTTCAATGTTGACTTAAATTCAAATATTTGATTAAATACAGCCCTTTGGAAAAGTGTTTAATGAAACCCTGTTTCAAGAAGGGTGCATCCTGCTGGCCTCTTGCTGTTCCTGGAACTCGCCAGAGCTGCTCCTGCCTCCAGACCTTTGCACTGGTGGTTCCCTCTGCCTCAGATGTCCTCACAGCTCGCTCCCTCGCGTCTTTCAAGACCTTGCTTGGACGTTCCCTTCTCACCAAGGCCTGCCCTGACCACTCAATTCCAAAGCACCCCCATCCTGGCAGCCCTGAGCCTCCTTGCTGTATTCTACATTAGCTTTTTTCCAATGTATGTATCACCTCCCAATGTATATTTTCATTACTTCTTATGTCCTTTGCTTATTACATATTGTTCCTCTAGAATGTAGGTCCCACAAGGGCAGGGATTTTGTCCTTTTTGTATCCTAAACTCTTACAACATTGCCTGGCACATAGTAGGTGATCAATAGATACTTGTTGAATTAAAGGGCACATCCTACAAAGCTACAATTAAGTGCATGTGAAGAGGAGATGAATCTAAATTGCATTTTCTTAAAATGTGAAATAAAGTTGATATTGATAAACATGTATCAGAAGGGCAAAATGTTTCACATGGGGGAATGACAGCTATATATTCAAATATATTTTCCTACATGCCTCTTTACAGTGTTAGATATTTTCGTGACTCCAAAGGGACCCCAAATTTGCCACAGACTTCTTTTCCGCTCTAACTAGATTCAGGTCTATAAAGAAAGAGTAAAGGAGGGTGGGAAGGGGACATGAAACATGGCAACGTTCGCCAAACACAGAGCACTCAGCAAACCCATCAGTCCTCAGGTTAGTGCTGAGCAGCAGGGAGCTCTAAAGCCCCGCCCCCACTCCCAGAAGCTGACCCTGGGTGAAAGCTGTGAAGATACACCTGGGCAGCAGGGCTCAGCAGTCAGAGCACCTGAGACAGCATTTCAGCGTTGTAGCTGTTTGTGAAACAAGTCATAAAACAATGTTGCCGGTAAAGGTTCAGAGCTTTGGACATGTAATCAGAAACAATCTCCGTTGTGACTTATTTCTTAACTTCTGTTTTAAGCTTCACCAAAATTAGTAACTATAGGCATTTGTGCCTAAATTATTAGGGATTTATAGATTTATAATTTCCTTGTGTCATAGACAAACACTGGCTGGATAAGCATGGGTCTGAGGGAGGAAGTCTATAAAGTCACCATTTTGGTGAGTTCTTTACATACTTACTGAGTTCCTCTGCTACTTCATCAAGACAGATATCGTTATTCACAGCAGGGTTGGGATAGTTAGGATACCTTGCTAAGAACTTATGACACAACAATCCTAAACTTTTCTCTTTTCGACTGGGTTGGGATTTCTCATATTCATCTCCAGATAAATGTTCCTACAAAGAGAAAGGTAAAGAATGTTTTATTCTGAGATGAGGTTTGACAGATTTATTAGGGACACCTGTATTCGATGACTAACTCTTTATACATGTGCTTACCTTCAACAGCTGCAAAGTTTGGGGAATAAAAGGTGGGGTTTACTAATAGGCACTGTTTGGCATACGGAAGGGGAAGCTTGAACTAAAAATAACTCAAAGGTTCAGAATTCCCAGTGCTATATTTTGATGGGGTTCAAACCTCTCTGTTGCTCTGAAGGAGGCTAATACCAGCCTGTTGGGTATTGAGGCTTTGTATTGCTGGCGTGTCTGCAATAGCTTTGACCCACCCCCCTCCCCAAATTCCCCAGTCTCCACCCAGCCCTCTGAAAACCTACGTGTAAACAGTCTTTAGCCTCAGGAAGTGCACTTCTGTTGTCAAATAACCCCCTCTTCTGATCTCTGCTGCGGATCTCCGGGCTCACAGCACTTATGAGCATTTTCAGGTTGGCTGTTGGTGTCCAAGGTTCTCCCTGGGAGCTTTCCTTGGGCTTGGTGGGCGTGGTCAAAGGGCCAAAGTCCGGTTGGATCTCTGCCAATACCATATTTGGGGTACTGGATTCTTTCAGAGGAGTTTTCATCAGTACTCTTTTATGTGGCTCAAAAAAGAGATTTTCCTGGTTTAAAAAAGTAAATAATTCAAGCCATTGTCAAGCAAGATTTATCAGCTAGCTTTTCTTTTTTGTATCAGCTAGCTTTTGACTCTAGAAATTTTACAGTAAATATTGCTGTATTGCAGAAAATATTATTTACAGTAAATACCGCTAAGGCGGTAAGACAAAATGAAGCTGTAAAGCATATGACAATATGGATGAACCTGGAGGACATTATGTTGAGTGAAGCAAGCCAGACACAAAAGGACAAATACTGTATTGCACTACTATGAACTAAATATATTGTGTAACATATTGTATGATTCCATTTATATAAAATGTAAATATAAATCAATTTAGAAAGATGGGAAAAAAGTTAATTAAACATTGTTTGAAAAAAATATTGTTAAGGGAAAAATACCTAATGAGGTTGTAGATTAAATTGTCAACTATATTTCAATGGTCACTTTGTATCCTTTGTCTATTCTAATAACTAATTTGCCATATTTTGCAATAAAACACAATCTAAGTTTTTTCATCTTTGTTCCAAGAATTAAAAAAACAAAAACAACTTCAATTAGGACTTACACTTTCTATTTTGAAATAATTTCAGATTTAGAATGAGTTGCAAAGATAGGTAGGAAGTGACCATATACCCTTCACTCAACTTCCCCTAATGGGACTTAAAATTTTAAGTAATCCAAAACTCCTAGGAGTGACTTTTACTCATGTCACTGTAATAGGTAAAGGCCTCCGAGGAAGAAACCATGTCTCACTCATCTGTGGATCCACCTGGCACAACGACTGCATGCAGCTGGTGCTCCATAAACCGCCAGTGATATAGGAGACAGAGCCAAGGAGGCGGAGGACCAGACTTGACAGCAAAATGTCGTAGGCAGCAGCGGAGTGCCTGGGACCAGGATTTCTGACCCCAAAAGTCTCTTCTTTGAATATCTACTCCCCCTTATTTTACAGATGAAGAAAACGGGGCCCAGAGAAGCAAAATTCGTTACTTAGGTTCACAAGGCTAGTCCTGGAAAGGCAGGACTGCCTCTCTGAGACAAAAGAGAGCAAATTAACAGCAGTTCATAAACAAGCTTAATGTTTCTTCCACTTTTGGATACCAGGGACTTCACACATTCCTGTCTGTGACTATTTGAAAGAAAATGCCTTAATAACTTTAGGAGCATGGATGAATGGGACTACCATGTGTGACCCTTCAGGATTTATCAAAGGCTTTTCCACTGGCGTTTTCATGGGCTCCTGGGTTCCAGAAGAGGAAACCAAGGCTGAAATTGGTCATGCGGGTCTTGAACCTGGATCTTCTCACTTCCAGTAGGGTGTTCTCACGTGGAAGTCAGTGTGATGGGTTCAGTGGGGATCCTTAGGAGAGTCTACACCCGAGAGATGTGGACCCAAGAACGGGATCTTTCTAAAGGCTGCTGGCCTTCGCCTCTGGTTATAAGGAGCGGCATCGATTTTCTTATTTGCCTACTACCTTAAAGCAGGGGTTCTTAGCCTTTTTTGTTCCATGGACCCCTTTGCCAGTCAGGTGAAAACCATGGACCCCTCACTAAGTCCACACTATACTGTGTATTATTTAATAAATATATCACACCCACATCAACATGTCCCCACAAGAATGTTTTTTTGAATTTCAATTCAAGCTCACGGACCCCTTGCTAAAAACCCCTGACTTAAAGTTTTAGGAAATTTGCATGTAAGATTATTTTTTTAACCAATCAGTAGTTGGACAACAATCAAGACACCTCTATTAACAATTCTTTTATACGTTTATAAAATGTTTATCTCATGAATGAAGTGTTTTGCAGTGAAAGAAGCTGGTGATCTGGCAAAAAATTACCTTAAAAAGAAATCCAATCTCAGATCATGTCAAATGTCCTTTTAAAATTCCTATTGTTCAAGAATCCTCAGAAATATTGTAAAGCAACTAATACACTTTATTCTTAAAAATAAATACTTCATTGTTTGGTAGATTTTACTCTTGTGGCTTTCCATTCCAACGTCTTTTCTCTCTGCTTATCTCTTTGAAACTTTCACCAAACCATTAAAAACTAGATTACCTTAGCTCTGGACAATCCTCTCCCTCTTCAAAAATTAATTTTCCTTTCCCTCCAGGTTTTTACAGCGACTAAAAAAGGAGGTGGCATTTAAAAATATATTGGACGTTGAAAAATTCTGGCGTTAAGTCAGGATGACATTGCATTTGAAACTGCCAGGATGAATATTGAGATTAAAGTGTACCTTTTCATTTTCCATTTTGTAAATTTCTCACACATTTAGGGTTTCTTTAATAATGAAAAAAACTGGAGTTCCTCCCAATATATCCCGATGCTTCAAGTAGTCCAACCAGTTCTATTAAAAAAATATCCGTAAAGAAAAAAAGACAACGTTAGGGAAAAAGTAACAACCAGATCTGTCGAAAATCCCTTCATGGACACCGCAGGCCACGGAAACAAAGACTAACGAAAAATGACAAACTAGATTCACATTTTATTCCCAACCAGAGATAGCCCCACTGGGCAGAGAACTCGAAAAAGCGCCAGTAAAATCCTTCAGCAAACTGATCCGCTGCCACGAGACTTCAAGCAACCCACAGAAACTACAGTGACAGCCCTCTCGCATCGCCAGAGAAGGCGGGCCATGCTCCGCTCCACCACCTCCAACACTGTAGCTCCCACCTGTTCACAGATGAGGGCTTCGCACTAAACGCCCCGATTCGGGCTGAGCAGGCATGACCCCAAATATCGGGATACAAGTCTACATCTACACGCGTGAATTTCTTCCCTCACACACACGTGCACAGGCTGAGCTGAAAAGCCTTGGGAGATTGCTTGATGGGAAACTTCCAAATTCGGTCCCTAAGCTCCAGGCGTAGCGCAGGGCGCTTAAAGAATGCCTTAGGATGAACACTTTTCCCATAAGGCTTTTAAACATTCAGAGGGCAGTATACCCACCCTTCGGGGGCCGGGTTCGTGCCACGATGGACCCCACCGTGGAAAGCTGCATTTGCCCAGGAAAGCCACCAGGTACAGCCCCACCGCCGCCAGCCGCTCGGCTCGCGAGCACTTCCCCCTCCGCGCGGCCAGCTGCCCCTCCCCCCGGGCGCTGTCTGCCTGCCGCGCGCCAGACAGTTCCCGGACAGCATCTTCGGGGTTTCCAGGGCAACAGTTCCCGGCCAATCAGAGAGCTAGCCGCGGGCCAGCGATTGGCTGGTGGCGCCGGGGGCGGACCCGGACCTTCCGCCTTCGATTTAAAAATTTGGCGCGGAAAGCCGGACCGTGGCCAGCGCCGCCCCTTCGCTGCGCGGGGCTTGAGCGCGGGCAAACCCGCGCCCGGAACCGCGGCATCCCCGCCCCTCCCCCTCGCTCGCCCCCGCCCCTCTGCGCGGGAGCTCAGCTCCTCCCTCCACGGCCCCCGGCGGAGCGGGAGGCGGGAAACGGCCGCCGCCGCCCGCCCTCGCCCGCTCCCGGCGCCCGGCCGGCCCGGCGCCGCGTCCCTCTGCGCCCCGCTGGCCTGTCAGTTCACCTCACGATCGGAGCGGGTGGGGCTAAGCGGCGTCTCCTCCGCAGCCCTTCCCCGCTCAGGCCCGGGAGTCCGCGTGTCGGGCCGTCAGTCCGTCCTTCCGCCGCGCGGAGGTGGGTGCCGGAGGGAAACGCCACGACAGGGGCTGGCGGGCCGGCGGGCGGGCAGAGCGACCGTGACTGTCCTGGAGCAGTCAAGCCCCCGATTTGAAATTAACCCGCTCCCGGCGCGAGCCGATCCCGCGGGCGGGGAGGGCCGCTCCCCTCCCCCACGCCCGCTCTTCCCGGCCCCGGACCCCGCGCGCCAATCGGAGCCTCCGGCCAGGAGCCGCCTGCAAATCAGGGTGCAGGTGCCGCCCTCCGGTCCCGCCTCCGAGGCAGAGTTGGGGGAAAAGTTCAGAAACTTTTTTTTTTTTCCCCCACTTTTTTTTTTTTTCTTTTTCTTGCAAACACCCCCTTCCCTTGCTCAAAGTTGGGGAATGAAGTTTGGTTCGCCCGGACCTCGCGGGCTGGGACGCGGGCGCCCAGCGACCTCCAGCCTGGGGCCGTCCCCGCGCAGGCCCGGCCAGCGATCCTCTCACCTGCCCCGGGGGCCCCAGCCGGGACCGTCCCGGCGTCTATCCCCGGCATGCCATTGCGTTGCCCACCATCTCCTCCATGGTTTCCAGAAATTAGTGGCGTGGAGAGAGAAGTTTGGACATCCAGGGCCCGGACGACGGGCGCAGGGCCTTGGCCGAGCCGTGAGAACTCAGGTGTGGGACAAGGAAAGTTGAAAACGCGCCAAGCTCGTTCCAGGCGCTCGCCTTCTTTCCTCTGCCGATGTCCCACCCGCGCCTCCCTTTCCCCTGCCTGTTGTCTTCCCTCGCCTTTCCCGGTCTCCGATCCTTGCGCAGCTTAAGCTTGATACATTGTTGAGTCCTAGAGGAACAGCAGGCTTGGGAGACCTGCTAGTCCAAAGCCCTCGTTTGCAGACGGGGAAACCGAGTCCCGGGGCGGGAGTTGTTGCCTCGCCTGCGCCTGGGCGGTTTGCGCCCGCGCTGGCTTGCTCTGCCGTTCTCCGCCTTTGAGCGTTTCCCCTTTTCTGGGGACCTGTGCTGGGGTTGCGGGGCGGGCTGTGTTGCCCAACCGCACGTACATCAGGACGCCCGTCCACTGAATGTTTGCTTTGGGCTCTGTCCCCTCTATAATTTCGCGTCTCTAAACTCCAGCAAGGCTGTCCCAGCTCCATCACTTAGGTTTGTGTCAAATGAATCACCCGTTGCCGACTCGCAGCGCAGGACATGCTTATATTCGCCTGTACATGAAAAGGGCGGGGACGCTGTGATACTGAGACGGAGGTCGCCACGCTGCAGCAGTCAATTGCAGGGCCCGGGTTCTTGGTGGCAAGCGGTGGTTCAGCCCCCAGCGGAACGCGACCGCAGGGTGGCTGCCCGGAACAGTTAACTCCGTCTTAGCCCTGTCCTCCCCATGTCTCCATCCAGGGCGCAGGCCCGTCCAGCTTCAGGCAAATGTTGCTCAAGAACGCGCTTCCACCTGTAAGCGGGCCTTCTGCGGGGTGCAAGTGCACAGGGGGTGCTGCCCTGCTCCTAGAGCTCTTGGATTTAAACTAAAGCTGGGGCCGCTGGGCAGGGCTCCACCACCAAGATCGCTGAGCGGCTGATTCTTACTGAGCCCCGAGACAGCTTTTTTTTGGAGCAAGGTGGGATTCTAAATACATCAACAAAAGGTGGGCAGTGGGCACTTCTGCTTTAGCCACTGTCTGTTTTCCAGGCTGTCGCACCCCCTCCACTCCAAGCGGTGCTCATAGGAGTGTGCGGGCTTCAGCTTTGTCCGACCTACCCGAAGCTTTTACAGCCGGCGAATCCAGCAGGCGCTAAGTCCTGTTTAAAGGTACTCTTTGTCCGAAGCAGCCTGTCTGGTTCCCCTGAGTTCAGAGGCGGTGCCTAATGCTTTCACATCTGTGATCTGCCTGCTGGACTATTCATGCCGCAGGTATCCAGTGCCAAGTTACCTGTATGGCAAGTAATGCAGGCAGTGGCCACACCATAAAAATGACATTTCGTTTAATACTTAGCACAGGTGTTAATCACAATTTATGACTTGGAAAGTGAAGCATAGCATTAAGTAACAAACCTAAGGTCACACAGCCAGTAACCAGGCTAGGATTTGAAGCTAAGCCTGTTTAACTCCAATGGCTTTCCACTGAAAGCCGTGCTCTCCACTAGGTTGGGTGCCCCCCACTCCTCACTTCACAGGATTGTTGTGGCCCGTTTTACAGAGAAGAAAACGGAGGCAGAGAAAGTTTTAAGGGGATGGCCAATTTAGCCAAGATTAGAATCCAGGTTTACCTGCTCCCAGTTCAAATATCTCATTCCACTGCCTGTGAAAGTTCCTGTGGCAGCAATGTTAGTAAATGCCCGAGACCAGCCCTTAACCATCTTGGGTTTAATAATCCAACCCCCCACATACACACACATATAGCAAAAACATAGAAAAGGTGGGATATGTAGTTCTTATTTTAATGACAGCTGTCATGCCTTACTGAGGCATGCTAAATTATAATTCAACTCCCTGAATATAATGAAAAGTGGCTCCATTAAGAGTGAAATGATAAAGGTGTGAAGTCTTAACAACCTTTTCGTGTAAAGGTAATGAAAAAGAAAGCAAGCGGAAACAATTCTACTTAATACTCTCTAGTAGCGTGTCAATTTGAAATTCAGCACGAGTGTAAAGGAAAGACCTAGGACTATTGAAAACTTTTCTGTTTATTGTACAACCCCGAAAGAAGGATCAAAGGACAAGCTCGAAATCATTTTTCTTTACTTTTTCCTTATCAAATGTGTTTTCCGGTTACTAGTTACATAATCTGTGGGAACATCCATGCATTTCTTTCTGGTTTTTTGTTGTTGTTGTTTACTGTGTTGTGTAATCTGCATCTCACTCAAGTTAGACCAGTTTTTTGACTCTATGCTGCCACTCCTTTTATAGGTTGCATAACTTAGAGGGTTAATATGTTGTGTAACATGTTTAACACCAAAAAGGTTATTATGAAAAAAAAATCAAAGGCAAGGGGGAAAGATGGTTGTCACCTGAGGTGCCTAAGGTGAAAAGTAGCATTCAGGGAATTTCCTAATCGTGGCCCTTTTCATCATCACCAAACAGCCTCCCACACTAGTTGTGAAAAGAGCAGGACCTTCCTCTGCTGACTGGTAGGACGAGGTACAGGAAGGAGTTGGTCTAGCTGGTAGGTTCCTAGAGTCTTTTGTCTTGCCATCACCACCCCCCC
>JAQZBX010051642.1:0-19327 GCA_029593785.1 Cabassous unicinctus | reverse complement strand
AAAAAAAAAAAAACAAGGCAAAGGATTACCTGCTTTCAGTCATAAAATAGAGCACCTGGAGGGGGAGAAAGTCTTTTTCATAGGGAGTAGGGGGGCATTTGAATTCCAATAAATGGGAGAATTCCTAAGGCCACAAGCAAGTACAAGCCCAGGACAAGATGCAGGAGAGGACCCTGTACTTCATATTTCCAGTGGGCTGATTATCTTGATAGGAGCGCTAAACACTGAAGGAGAGCACCAGCCATCTCAGAGCCAATTTGCAAGTCTGTGAGAGAAGTTTTTGCATTTGTTTATTTTTGTTAGCTCCTGGCACTCAAGTAAAGCTCTGTCATATCACTTTCTGGATACAAACTTAAGGAACAGACAGCTCACCAACTAAATCCCAGATTTAACACTTTAAAATATTAAAATGTGCAGGATGTAACAAAGATTATGAAACAAACAAAGGCACAGGAAATGATGGCCCATGCAAAGGAATAAGATAAAAATCCAGAAACCGTTAGTGAAGATGAGCAGACTGTAGGGAAGCATCATCAGGTTTTTGTGTTAGGCAGTGATTTTAGACTTTACACCAAAAGCGCGAGCAACAACAACAAAGATAGATAAATGGGATTTCAAAGGATTTCATCCTGAAAGTTAAAAGACAACCTACAGAATGGGAGCAAGTATTTGGAAACTGAATATCCAATAAGGGTATAATATCCAGCCTACATAAAGAAATTCTATAACTCAACAACAAAAAAGACAACCCAATTCAAAACTGGGCAAAAAATTTGAATAGGAATTTCTCCAAAGAATGTAAATGGTCAAAAAGCACATAGAAAGATAGTCAACATTATTAGGGAAATTCAAATCAAAACCATAATGAGATACCATTTCACACCCACTAGACTGACTATTGCAAAAAAACAAGCAAAAATCAGAAAATAAGTGTTTAGAGAGGATCAGGAGAAATGGGAACAGTTGTTCAATATTGATTGGAATGTAAAATAATGTAGTCACTGGAAAAAAGTTTTGTGGTTACTCAAAAATTTAAGTATTTAATTACATATGTCTGAAATCTCACTCACGGGTGTATACCTAAAAGAATTTAAAGGAGGGACTCAAATGGGTATTTTCACACTAATGTTCATAGCAGCATTATTCACAGTTTCCAAAAGATGGAAGCAATCCAAGTGTCCATCAACTGATGAATGGATAAGCAAAATGTGGTATATACATATAATGAAATATTATTCAGTAATAAAAAAGTCATGAAGTTCTGATACCTGTATTAACATGGGTGAACCTTGAAGATATGTGGAGTGGAAGAAGCCAGAGAGAAAAGGACAAATATTCAGTGATATGAAATAAGTAGAATAAGAATCAGAAACTGGAATACCAATTATCAAGGGCTTGAGTAGGGATAAGGAATGGGGAGTTAATGCTTAATGGGTACAGAGTTTTTCTTTGGGGGTGATGGAGAAGTTTTGGTGATGGATAGTTGTGATGGTAGCAGAACATTGTGAATGTAATTACCACCACTGATTTATATATTTGAATGTGGTTATAAGGGGTAAATTTTGGGTTGTATATATGTTACTAGAATAAATATTTTTTAAAACAAATCATAGGAGTGTACACTACAAACAGGAAATTCTAATTTAAACTATGGACTTCAGTTACTTGTATAATTATAATAATATTTTTTCATCAATTGTATCAAAGGTACCACACTAATGCAAAGAGTTAATAATAGGGAAAGCCATATGTTTGAGGTGTGGTACATGGGAAATCTGTCTTTCCTGCATGATTTTTCTGTAAACCTACAACTTCTCTAATAAAAAAATATAGCCACTTGGGTCCTATCGCTTACAGTATTAGGATTTACATCAGGTTGTTTGGAATGCAACAGGCATTTTTTCAGTGTTTATATTGCATTCATATTTCCTAATGATTTCATAGGGTTTTTTTGTCACTTCTTCCATGGAGTTATTCATTGGGGCAGAATTTTGTGCCATGTTTCTTTTTAGGTGATTGACTTTTCCTTGTCTTGGCATATGTGATTGTCTTTGGATCAAATACTGATCCAATGGTTGTGATCTGATTAGCAGGTTTGATATCATTGAAGGCAAAATAGCACAACTCATTAGTTTTATTTATTCATTTCTTTAGAAGTGGGCTGTAGGCTTGTATCAATTATCTGTCACAAGGTGATGAACCTTGTCAAACCTTAATGGCTTAAAACAATAACCATTTTATTTGTTCATGGTTCTGTAAGTCAGCCAATTGGGCTGAGATCAGCTGTGCAGTTAAACACCTGGTTTCCTCAAGGTCACTCACATGGGTACAGTCATCTGGCAGCTTGAGTGGGGCTAGACAGTCTAAGATGACCTTCTTCACATGTCTGGTGTTTGGGTGTGGCTATAGACTGGTCCATCTTTCTCCAGGAGGCTTGCTGAGCTTGTCTTCAGAAGAGTTCCAATGCTTTAGTTTAAGGAGCTGCAAAGTCTCTTGAGACCTAGGCTTAGAAGCTGAAAAATGTCACAAGATCAACTTATATTCAAGGCTTAGGGAAATAAGGCATTGAAAAGTTGCAAAGAATTTGTGGCCATTTAAAATTTACCACAGGTCCTGAGCCACTTAGGATTTCTTAAACTGTCCAATTTCTATGGGTAGCAACATGCAATTTTAAAAGTTACCACCAAAAAATTGACTTGAGTTATTTGATAGAACTAACTGGGATGGTCTTACCCCTGGAGGAATTTGGAAGGTGATAAGAAAGTGAGTCCTGAGGTATTTCCTTTCCTTAAATGGCATGGAATAGCCCTGAGAAATGTTATTTGCAAGGAATGGATCCTCATACATAAGAATAATTTCCCATTTTTATCTTTTTTTTTGGAAGACAGGTGGAATGCAAATGGACTTTTAAAACTCTGAGAACTGGATCTCTTGCTAGTATCCTTCTTAATCCTTTGGTAGAAAAAGGAGGTGAAAGTATATCACTGCCATTTGGCTTTATAGCCTTTAAGGCAATTTCGTTGAATATACTTTTAGAATATTAGAAATATAAATAATAAGGAAAAATAACTAAGGTAGATCTACATCTTAATTGCAGAATTGCTTCTATTTTGCTGAGTATTAAAAACTAACATTCAGATTTGGTTATTGATTACGTTAAAGACTAGAACAAGCTGTCTTAAGATTCACCCAGGTGCTTTTCTATAAGCATTTACATAATGGATTCTGTGTTCATGCAAAATAATTCATATAAAGGAAAGTGTCAGAAATCCAAATTACTAGTATTCCCTTTGGTTCAGATATAGTCCTTTAAAATAAAAGAAAATAACTTCAATTATATTAAGACAGGGTACCCTTATCCTTGAAAGATTCCTCTTTAAGAAATACTTACAAAATTTTTTCACACAAATAATTTCAATGAACATTTTTTAGTTTTTATATGACATGTGCCAAGCTTTATGCTAATCACTTTATCTCATTAAATCCTTACAAACAACCAGATGGAGATAGGCAGTACTAACCCCACAGGCACAGTGAACTTAAGGTCCTTAGTACAGTTTGTAAGTGGCAGAGCCAGGATTCAAACTCAGCTAGTCTGTGGTCAGATACTGTATTCCTAACCACCATAGGGGACCGTCTTTTCAATTTTACATATTAAGTTCAACTAGCAATATTTTTGCTAGAGGAACAAAGTAAACTAAAAGTTTTCATCCACTACTAGAGCATAAAATGTCAATATTAGTTTATTATTTTAATGGTTTATGTTACATTAATACCAAAAGAGGATTCATCTCATGTTGGCTTTCTGGTGTCTCCGGTCATTCTTTGAGACTTGGCTTCCATAAAACAAGGAAGCTAACTGTTCTCATTGTAATCTGGATATTCTCCATAAAGACTACTTTTGGTGTGTACATTTGACTTTGATTGTACCTTGCTTCTTTTATTCCTCAAATTCATGCTTCCTGCCAGGAGCCTCCAGGGAGCTAGAAGGGGTACACAAGAGTTAAGTCTTCTAGAGCTCAAACTTAAACATGCATTCTCCTTACCTGGGGATCTTGTTAAAAATCATATTCTTTTTTTTTTTTTTTAAAGATACTTAGATTGCATAAATGTTACATAAAAAATATAGGGGATTCCCACATGCCCCACTCCCCACATCTCCCACACTTTCCCACATTAATAACATTCCTCATTAGTGTGGTACATTCATTGCAATTGATGAACACATTTTGGAGCACTGCCACTAAGCATGGATTACAGTTTACATTGTAGTTTGCACTCTATTCCGCACAATTTTGTAAGTTATGACAAGATGCCTGTATCTGTCTATACCTATATCTGTCATTGCAGATATTCAGGACAATTCCGAAGTCCCCAAAATGCCCTTGTATTACGCCTGTTTTTCCCTCGCTGCCCTCAGAACCTCCAGTGGCTACTGCCTCCACATCAATGATATAGTTTTTTCCATTGCTGGAATCACAATGAGTCTACTGCAGAATACCAATAAGTCTATTCCGATTCAAATGTTCAGGGGTAGGCCCAGCATTTTGCAATTCTGACAAGTTCCCAAATATTCCTTATGCTGATGCTGGTTTGAGAACCACACTTTGAATTTGCATGGCTATAGAAGATGTAGGTCAGAAGGAATAGTTAGAAAGAAAAATATTGCCTTAAAGGAAACATATTCATAAATGATGCTGTTATTATAAAAGAGATGAATTAAAATGAAAAGCAACAGGACAGGGAGGTAGTTTGAATGAGAAGAGATGGAAAGCAGATAGGAAATTTGAATAGAATACCTTCTTACTTCCTAATATTGCTGGAGCCCTTTTATGACTTTTGAAGCAAGAAATATGCTGTTTGCATGACTAATCTTAACTTATATCTTCCATATTTTGAGAATACTGTACAATGAGAAAGTTAAAATGTGATTAGGTCAGAGTAGAAGCTCACAGAAGAGTAATCACAATTAAGATGTTGAGAATAGGGGAGGAGAAGCAGAATTTGTTCCCCTAGGTTTTAGGACTTGTCCCAATAATTAAAAATATATTTTAGTAAGTAATATTACCTGATATGGTAATATTACTTTTACTTTTTAAGATACTTTGAATGTGTTTTCTTAAATATATTCACCGAAATGCCTAATAAGCACTTCAGATGTTGAGACAGAATTCTGAATTTCACCATTCTTATTTGTGTTCTTTTAAAGTTGCTTAATAATGAACTTTAGATTTATTAAGATCAGTTGGTGAAACTAAACCCCCTCTTTTATGTATATTTTTCTAGATCCCTTTTGTTTATTTGCTTATGTGTATATACATAATAATTGAAGACTTCCCATAATTGCTAGGTTCTTACTGAAATGTGGTCCTTCCACAGAGGTCAGGGTAAAACTGGCCCATAGTACTTGCTGTCATGTAGCCTATTCTTAGAGGATAAGGTAATATGGCTCATCATAGTACCCCAGAAATCTGCAACGTAGACATTATTGTAATGATGCATTGAAAATGGTATAATTTCTCCCCAGTATTTTTTCTACTGAATGGCAAGTGGTAGATGATTCCTATTTTTTTTTTAAGTTTTATAGACAAAGATAAAATGAATGAAGGGATAGAACTCAACAAAATACTGCTAATTTTCTTCACAAAAACAATACAGAACTGTAGACAAGGGCTCAATAGCTTGAACACGTATAAACATCTGGGCAGGGGAACGGATGTGGCTCAAATGGTTGGGTGTCCGTCTCCCATATGGAGGGACCTGGGTTTGATCCCCGGACCTCCCAGTGGAAAAAGAAAAAACAAAAACATCTGGGCAAGTAAAGCTGAATCCAGTAAGCTAAGATACGTTAGACTGAAGAATGGTTCTTTTCCATCTGAGGAGCTCAAGTGAGCAGTATGAACATATTCAGGGGATGATGAGGAAAGGAAGAGAGCTAGCCAAATTTATCCAACAATCTGTGAGATGTCAAATTCTCTTTTTTTGGATCACTTTGGTTAGTAGTTAACTGAAGCTTAATTTAAAGTAGTAGCTTCCTTCTTGGGAGCATATACTATTTTTAAAATAAGATGGTGATAAGTAAAATAAGATTAATAGATGGAAAATATAAACTGATTATTTAACAATGTATCCTGAATAGAAAACTAATTCTTTATAAATAGCATAAATAAAAGGCACTCATATATTTGTTGAATGAATGAATTTAGAATTCTGCTATTTATCTTCTGAACTTAGAAATTAGAGGCAGACATGTGATAGATTCTTTGATATTTTTGAGCCTTGATTTTTAGAGCTATTAGTTTTTCAATCAGGTATTGCCTTGGTAGTCTTTAAAGATTTTTAAAAGGAAAAATATTTCAATCTTCTGGTTAAGCAAGAATCATATTTATCTCCTCTAGATGATTTCAGTTTATGATTCGTATAGTGTAATTAATGAGGATTTTATAATATTGATCCTTCAGTTTTTTATTATAATTTGAAGTACTCAATTAAGCTTAAATTACTCCATAGGTCTAATATTTCATTGTTCTAATTTATTCAAAGAAAAAAGTAGCTTCTTTGGGTATGAGAAAAAGGAGTAATAAATGTTGGGTTTTATTTTTTGTTCTAATGTTTAAACAGATCTTTAAGATAAAATTAAAAAGTAAAGCATCTCAATAGCAACTTCTGGTAGTAGGTGTCAATATAGAGCCAATTCTAATTTCTACTTCAAAAACTATAAATTAATAAGAGTAGAATGGTCTTGAAAACATTTTCTATTTTTAAATATTAAGTATGCATGCTAGAGGAATGATACAGGTTCTGGATTTCTAGGTTCTTGGCTTCATTGCAAGAAAGAATTCAGAGATGTGCCAGCTTAATGAAGCCAGTAAAAAGAGTTTATTAAGAAACAAAAAAAAAGATAGTACACACCCAAGACATGGGTGTAGGCATGCTTCTGGGTGAGACACGCAATGTGAGGCCCTGGGACAGGTCTTTTTAAGGCCTGTGGCAGTTTGATATTATTTATGAATTCCAAAAAGAGATACTGATTATGTTTGTAAACTGGTCTGTTCCTCTGGACATGATAACCCTTTGGTTGTATTAGATTCAGCTGAGACATCTGATTAAATGATGTTAAGATTAGGGCTTTGATTCAACCACGTCATTAGAGTGCCACTCAGTGTTGAGTCCCAGCTCCTTTGGTGGGCTGATAAAACAGACTCTCACACAGAAGTAGACACACAGAGTAGTAGATACACAGGAGAAGAAAGACAGCTCATTAGACATAGCAGAGGCCCTGGGAAGAGAGATGAGCCCGATAGTCTACAGCTGACCTTGTGAAGAGACTAGTGCAGCTGAGCCTGGAAAGTAACCAACTCTGGGAAGAGAGATGAGCCCTATGCCAGCCTACAGCTAAGATCAGAAGAACCTGGAGCCATGGAGCCTTAAGAGGAAGAAGGAAGGTCTTGTAGATATTTACCTACATTATCTTCTAGGAGTTTTATGGTCCTGGCTTTTTGTTAGGTCTTTGATCCATTTTGAGTTGATTCCTATATAGGGAGTGAGATAGGGGTCATCTTTCATTCCTTTGGTTATGGATATCCAGTTCTCCCAGCAATATTTGTTGAAGAGACTGTTCTGTCCCAGAAAAGTAGACTTGGTAAGCTTTTCAAAAATCAGTTGACCATAGAGGTGAGGGTCTATTTCTGAACTCTCAATTCAATTCCATTGATCAATATGTTTATCTTTACACCAATGCCATGCTGTTTTGACCGCTGTAGCTTTATATTACACTTCAGGGTCAGGAAGCGTGAGTTCTCCAACTTCGCTCGTTTTTAGAATGTTTTTGGCTATTCAGTTCCCTTTCCCTTCCAAATAAATTTAGTAAGTGACTTTTCTATTTCTGTAAAGTAGGCTGTTGGAATTTTGATTTGTATTGTGTTGAATCTATAAATCAATTTGGGTAGAATGATATCTTCACGATGTTTTGTTTAGTCTTCCAGTCCATGAATACAGAATGTCCTTCCATTTATTTAGGTCTTTGTTTTCTTTTAGCAGTGTTTTGTAGTTCTCTGAATACAGATCCTTTCCATTCCTGGTTAAATTAATTCTGAGATATTTGAATTTTTTTGTTGCTATTGTAAATGGTATTTATTGATTATTTTTTTAAGATTTATTTTATTTATTCCCTGCCCCCCCGTTGTTTGCACTTGCTGTATGCTCTCTATGTCCATTTGCTATGTGCTCATCTTCTCTTTAGGAGGCACTAGGAACCAAACCTGGGACCTCCATGTGTGAGAGAGGCACTCAATCGCTTGAGGCACCTCAGTTCCCATATTTTTTTTCTTGATTTCCTCCTCAGCTTATTCATTACTAGTGTGTAGAAATGCTACAGATTTTTGTGTATTGCTCTTGTATCCTTCCACTTTGCTGAACTCATTTATTAGCTCTAATAGCTTTGTTGTAGATATTTCAGGATTTTCTAAATATAGGATCATGTCATCTGCAAGTAGTGAGAGCTTTACTTCCTCTTTTCCAATTTGTTTGCCTTTTATTTATTTTTCTTGCCTAATTGCTCTTGCTAGAACTTCTAGCACAATGTTGAATAACAGTGGTGACAGTGGGCATTCTTGTCTAGTTCCTAGACAGTTGGTTTTTTATTCAAATAGTCTTCTTTCTATACTACTTTGTAAATATTGTGATATAACAATTATAGGTGACTTTAAATTTCTAATATAATTTGTGCATGATGTAAGTGTATAAAATGTTTTGAAATCAGACTAAGTAGTCTAACTAGATAAAACTGCCAAGATGATATTTTTTTATTTCAAAAGGTTGTTATTTTAATACTGAATAGGGTTTGAAAAATTGCTGAAGCCATGGTTCTCTTGGAGCCATATTAAAGAACTAGATGCTTTCCAAAGTAACTGTGGCCTTAGGAGAAATGCTGCTTATTCGGTATACTGGCCACAGCCATGAACTAGGCTTTAACAGGTACCATCTGGTATTGGAGTTGATATTTGAAGACCCTTATCAGGTGCCAAAGGATAGAATTAAAGGTGTAGAGAAAATTGTGTAATGTCACTCAATTTCAGTGATAACATTCCTTTTCTCAGAATCTCACGTGTCCCATGGTTATCCCCTACATTATTGGTTCTCAAACTTTAGTATACATCTTTGCCAAATGATATGACAAGATTAAGTGTCAGAGCTAAATGTAGGAACCTGATCTTTTCAACTTGACTTTGTCTCTTTTTTTTCCCTCAAATGTGAAGTTGACTCTGTATTTCATTTTTACTTATATACTCTTTTCTCTTTACCTATGCTGTCTTCTACAAAATTTGCCTTTTCTAGTTTTAAAGTAATCTGTAATTTCCTGTTCTTATTCAACTAGTAGCATTTAATAAGTAAAATGCTATTAGTTGCTATGGGACATATGATGATTTAAATGTGAAATATGATCCCTATCTTCAGGGAGCTTATAATATAATTGAATAATAAAACATAAGCACAGAAAAATTGGAAATAATGTAAAAAACAATTCAGGAAAGGTCAGGAAACAGTAAGTAGATATTTGACTGATAAGTAGTATAGAGAATAAAACTATGAATTCAGCAGAAGCAAAAACTCCCTATGGACTGGGTATATTGAGAAGGTTTTCATGGTAAATGAAAGATATTTTCATGACATTAAAGGATGAATTGGATTCATTAGATGGGGGGCGAGGAGTAGGCATCCTTTCTAAATAGAATAGAAGCTGGTTCTAATTTGCACCATTTACTCCAACATCAAGTATATCATTTATAAACATTTGTTTTGATAATGGAGTGGACCATTGACTCAGTTAACCCATCTGAGTGAATTATCCACTTATTTTATTGGGGGTCAGTGAAGCATGTGTGAAAGGTTCTCTAATCATCCCCTAAAATTTCCCTTTTAAATTATATAAGATTGCAAACTAGAAGGCACCTTAAAAATAATGTAGTCCAACCTCTCATCTAGTAAGGGCATCCCTTCCAGAGGGAACCCATTTCCCTATTGGACATGCCTGATATAGGTTACTTTAAACCTATTGGTCCTAGATTTGCCTTCAGAAAACTCTCTCCTTCAACCTCATTTCAAGCCAGGAAAGACTGATGGCAAATTAATTTAACCAACAGTCGCTTTCTAGCTCCTGTTCCGGTTTGACCTTGTATATGATAAAAAGCACACTTAGGTATCCATTGTGATGCTATAGCCAAAAAAAAAAGTTACATTTGATTAAATTAATAGAGTCTGGTTGGTTCAGGGTATAGAGCACCAAGTTTATCCATTTTGAAAGCCCTAACTCGAAGTCATACACTGTGAAAGTGTCTTTTTGAGAAATACCAATTTCTTCTCTTTATTTTAGCTATCCCATTTGTAATTTCAATATATTATTTCTCTTTATCTCTGATTTGTCACTAGATGTTCTTTGGAGAATTTCCCCTATATGCCTGCCTTTTATCAGCTACAAATTTACCTAAGATTCAGGCTTTGGATCCCTTTAATCTTTGTATTTTAATTTTTATCCAAATTCCTGGTACTTTTTCTAATAGTAAAGTTAGAATGGAAGCCATGGCTGGAAAATCTTTAAATTCTTCAAGATAGAAGACGAGAATCCCTTTGTTCTCAATATTTCTAAATTTGTAGAATATTTGGTTGCTTACATTTTACTGTCTATCAGAGACAATTATATCCAGGTTAATAGTTTAAATAATTATATTTATTAATCAGTTGTAAATTTTTTTAATAATAATGGAGAACTTGTGAAAATTTGGAAATAAAACCCTCTTTCATTATTATCCTTATTGTTTCAGTATGGAAATCCAATCAAGTGAAATTTTGTAGACTTATTTATATTCTTCTCTTAAGGCAGTTTCTCAAGCCATAACTGTATTAATATATTTTAAGCATTGCTTTTAATGTTCTTTTCTAAAGGAAGCCAATAAATTACTTGTTTCATTCTCTGTGCTTCAATATTAAAAGCCATTTTTAAGTTCTATGTTTCTGTATGATATTGTTAAGCACTATGGAGCTTGAAGCATGTTCACCTTTTAGGATCTTTCATTCTCATCAAAATAATCTGTGTGAGATTTTATTTTATTGAGCATATAAGCAACAAAATAAAAAACATTGAAACCTATGACAGAAAAGAAAGGACACTTCAGTATCTGCCTATCAATCTATTTTCCTTGACATGATTCAAGTGTAGAATTTCACTTTCTCTAACAGTTTTCGTTATACAGAAAAGTAGAATTCACAATTTCTCCTGACATCTACTTTGGAACTCCAAAGAATCAATATCATTTTTTGCTCCAAAGTTACCCTTAAAACTTTTTAAAAATAAACTTATGTTTATTATGTCCATATTGCAATATAAGCAGAATTCAGTTTATCAAATTTTTAAAATATTTTATTAGATATAATGCAGTATTTTTTAAACAATTTATTGAAGTATATCATTCATTCATGAACATACATAAATTATAAGTGTTCAGTAAACATCGTGATCTTACAAAAAAAACATGCATAACATCATACAGGGCTCCCACACATCACCCCCGCCACACACACACACACACAAACATCCCACATTGTTGTGAAACATTTGTTAACAAATCATGAAAGAGCATCGTCAAAGTATTACTACTAACTATAGTCCTAATCTTCCTCCCCTATACATTAAGGATTTATTTATTTATTTACTTACTTTTATCCACTTTTACCCTTCCCCCCTTCCCCCACCCCGTTTTTGCTGTTTGTGTGTCCATTAGCTGGGCAACTCTCTGTGTCCGTTTCCTGCCCTCTCTTCTCATCCTTCTCCTCCTGTCTTCACTGGGATTCCATCCTCAGAACCTCCGATGTGGGAGAGAGGCGTCCTCCTACTGCCTGCGCCACCTTAGTTCCTGGTTTTTCGGTTCCTCTCATCTTGGCTCTCCCTTGTGTCACTCTCCTGTTATGTCATCATCTTGCTGCGTGGCTTGCGGGGCCTGGCAGCGCACCCACGGATGGGGCCTGGCAGCTCACCCACTTGCAGGGCCTGGCAGCTCACCTGTGCACGGGCCCTGACGGCTCACCTGCTCGCAGGGCCTGGTGGCACATCCTGGCACGGGGCCTTGTGGCCCACGTACCTTCTATATTTTTCTTTTTTAAATTTTTACCAGGAGGTTCCGGGGGTCGAACCCAGGTCCCTCCATATGGGATATGGATACCCAACCACCCGAGCCACATCCGTCCTCCTGCTATATCTCTTAAGGTTGACCAAAGATACCCAAAGTTACAGTCTTTTTCCATACAGGATGGTCATATAATAAATCAGGCTTAGTTTTTCACCAGTATTCTAAAAACCAGACCTAGGGAGAAAAACTAGGTCTGGGACACATGCATGGTTTCTAATATAGCGAATGTTTAGCCTACCCTGATTATCACAAAATCAGGACAGCGAGAATATTCACAATTAAATAGAGTATTTTTAAGTCCAGGCTTATAGCATAAACTTCAAGTTACCACAAAAAAGTTCCAAAATTTTCAAGTTGTAGCTTTTAACAAGGCAAGAGAACTATAAATTAAACACATAATGAGATACCACTATATACTCATTACATTGGCTAAAATTAAAAAGACTGACTATACCAAGTTTTGGTGAGGATATGAACTGAAACTCTGCTGGTGGAAATGTAAAAGTAGTAAAGCTGCTTCGGAAAACTGTTTGGTAGTTTCTTAAAAAGTTAAACATATACTTATCATATGACCAACCAATCCACTCTTAAATATTTAACCAAGAAAAACAAAACATCCACACAAAAGTTTGTACAAAATGTTCTTATTAACTGTGTTTGTAATAGCCCAAAACTGAAAACAACTCAAATGTCCATCAAAGGTGAATGGATAAACAAATTATGGTATATCCATACAATGAAATACTACATTTCAAAAATAAAATGAACAAATTATTGATACATGCAACAGCATGGGTAAATCTCAAAATCATTAGATTGAATGAAAAAAAGGCAGGCAAGAAAGAGTACGTACTTTATGATTCCAATTATATAGAAGTCCAGAAAAAGAAACTAATATATAGAAGCAAAGAACTCGTCTTTGGTTGCTTGGGGATATAGGTGGAAGAAGGGAACACACCATGTTCTCTGCCACTTTAAAACAAGGATCATCTTCCCTGCAGTTCCAAAAACACATCTATCATTTCCTTCTAAGACCTCACTTGAAGTACCTTTTGCATACATATTTCTACCAACAGTCTCCTCAAAGCAATCTAGGCTTTTTCTATCAAGCACCTAATAATTCTTCCAGCCTCTACACATTACCAAATTCCAAAGCCATTTCCACTTTTTGTTGTTGTTGTATTTGCTATAGCAGCATCCCACTTTCCTGGTACCAACATCTATTTTAGTTTCTAGGCTGCTCAAGTAAATACCATTAAATGAGTTGGGTTAAACAATGGGAATTTATTAGGTCATGATTTTGAGGCTAGGAAAATGTCCAAATCAAAGAATCAACAAGGCAATGATTTCTTCTTGAAGACTAGCATTCTGTGGCTGGCTGCTGATGATCCTTAGTTCCCCTGTCATATGGCAGTGCACATGGTGCCATCTCCTGGTCTCTCCCTTCTCTTCTGGGTTCCATTGATGTTCAGCTTCTTGCTTCCTGCAGCTTTCTCTCCCTACATCTGAATTTCATTCCACTTATAAAGAACTCCATCTCCACTGGTAAGATTAAGACTCATATTGATTGAGGTGGGCCACACCTTAACTGACGTAACCTCATCAAAAGATCCTACTTACAATGGGCTTATACCCACAAGAATGAATTAGGTTTAAGAACATGTCTTTCTAAGGTACATACAGCTTCAAGCCATCACCTGAGGAACTGGGCTTTTAATTACTTATTTAATTTAAAAAATTTTTTTACTGTGGTAACAGATATACAATAGGATATAAAATTTCCCATTTTAACTACTGTCAAGTATACAATTCAGTTGTATTAATTGCAGTTACAATGAAGTGTTACCATCACTTACCAATTTATTTAATTTTAATTTAGCCACTTGTGGCTAGTGGCTACTGTATTGGACAGCACAAGTCTGTATCAATATTGCTTTTCCTAAGCTTTCTGAATACCTAATAATTTGTCTTACCTTACTTTTAGACCTTAGGCATATGTAAATTTTTATTGTTTTTTAGTTTTGGGGGCATATATCTTTGCTGCCTTATTTTTTAAACCTCAGGATGGTAGAGCTATTTTGCATTTTTTAAAATCTCTTTCACTAGCTATGTTTTGATCATAATATGTAATTTAAAAAATACTTGTTGAATAAAGATAGGCATCTGGGAATTGGGGAACATTATTTGGAGCTTCAAAATGCCATTGAAAATTTTTTAGGTTATCATGAAATTTGGGAGGTTGATCTGTCAAGCATACAAAGTAGATTTACAAACAGATTAAAAGTCAGGTAGTAGATTCAAAATCTGGAAACTCATAATCTGGTCTCTTGTGAATATAGAAAGTTTTTTAACTTTTTTTAAGGTACATTTACTTATCTACAAAAATGAGAGATGAATTAGTTGGTTTTTAATATTTTTTCTAGTTTAAAATTCTTAAAATAGATAGGCTTTTCAGAATTGAAAGCTATTAAGAGTGGGGATTAATATTGGCTCTGGCTTTATTTTACATATTTTTAATGTTCAGAAACAGAAAGTACAATTGAAAAGACACTCCTCTGTGTATTGAAATGCCAAGATGACAAATTGTGAGAACATCTCATGAGACTATGAGTGGGCAGGAAAATAGCAAATGAACTTCTTTGTAGCAAGTAATGACTATTAAGGAAAAATGAAACCACATCTAAATTATTATGTGGAGAGGGAGGAAGATGGTGGCAGAGTAAGAGCTCCTAGAGTCAGCTCTTCCTACAGGGCAGTTAGTAATCACCCAGTGCTGTATCTAAAGCACCTGTTTGGGGGACCCAGGAGACCAGAAAAGCATCCTGCAACATTCTTGAAAGAATGGAAGGAGGAGACTGCCCATCTGCATTGAAGATTCATGAGGAAAGCACTCCACGCCATGGAGGCCAGTGCCCATCCTCCACTGGCAGTGCAAGCCACCTCAGGAGCTTATACTGTGGCTGGAGTTGGAAGCTCCATTCCCCAAAAAACGGGGAGGAAGAGATGGTTGGGCACCGATTTCAGTTACAGATTAGTAAATTCGACTGACTAAAGTATAATCCTAAGAACAGGTAAAGTTTGAAACTGTCCAAGTTGGAAAGAGGCTGGTAGCTGCCATTTTAACTCTGCCCCCAGCATAAGGGGAAGCAGGGCTGATTGAATATCACAGTGACAGTAGGGACCGGTTTCTTTCTACCCAGATTGGATTGCAGCTCTAGCCTAAGCTCCAGCCCCACTTCTGGCAAGGAGGAAGCTGGGGGGGACCTATACCAGCCTCTCCAGGTAACTGCAGGTGCTGTCAGCCTACACAGGCTGAATAGATGGACACCTGTGCCTCCACCCCTAACCCCCAATAGGATAGGAGTGGAGCTGTGTTTCGTCAGCCTCTCTGGGCAACTGGAGGTGCTTTTGACCTGCAAGGACTGGTTTTTTGGATGCTTGTGGTTCCATCCCCGCCCATTAAGGGGCAGAAGGGACAGTATTCCCTCAGCCTCTCAGGGCAACTGCAGGTGGTTTGGGCCCACTTAGATTGTTGAGCATTCCGGAGGGTCCATGCCCACCCCTGGCAGGGTAGAAGGGGGGGCAGTGCTATGTCATTTTATCTGGGCAACTGTGGTCAGTTTTGACCCACATGGCTTAGTTTGCTGCCCACACCTGCAGTTCCATTCCTGCCCCAGGCAGGTGAAGAAGGGGTGTGAAGCTTCATCAGTCTCTCCGGCAACTAAAGACAGTCTTGGCCTGCATGGCTTGGATTACTAAACACAGCTGTGGCTCTGTCCCTACCCCTGGCATAGGAGGAGAGTGGGTAAAGCTTCATCAGTTCCTGGGTCAACGTGGGCAGCATCAGCCCCCAGAACTTACAAGTGTCAACTTACATCCTCGGATTCTATACAATCAGCAAGGGAGAAAGCCCTAAAGAGAGAAACTGCGCCCAGAATAAATACATCTAGTAAGCCAGATGCCAAGACACCAACAAAAAATTACAATCCATATCAAGAAACAGGAAGATATGGCCCAGTTAAAGGGAAAAGATAAGCCTCCAGATGACATAAAGGAGTTGAGACAACTAATCATAGATGTTCAAGCAAATCTACTTAAAAATTCAGTGAGATGGCTAGAGATTAAGGATATTAAGAAGACACTGGGTAAGCACAAAGAGGAATTTGAAAGCATACATTGAAAAATAGCAGATCTTATGGGAATGAAAGGTGCAATAAATGAAATTAAAAATACACTGGAGGCATATAACAGCAGATTTGAGGAGGCAGAAGAAAGGATTGGTGAGCTTCAAGACATGGTCTCTGAAAGCAAACAAACAAAAGAACAAATGAAGAAAAGAATGTAAAAAATTGAACAGGGTCTCAGGGAACTAAATTACGGCAAGAGATGTACAAACATATGTGTCATGGGTGTTCCAGAAGGAGAAGAGAAGGGAAAAGCACAGAAGGAATATTTGAAGAAATAATGGTAGAAAATTTTCCAACTCTATTGAAGGACATAGATAGCCGTGTCCAAGAAGCACAATGTACTCCCATCCAAATAAATCCGAACAGACCTACTCTGAGACGCTTATTAATCAGAATGTCAAATGCCAAAGACAGAAAATTCTGAGAACAGCAAGAGAAAGTAATGCATCACATAAAAGGGATACCCACTAAGATTAAGTGCTGATTTCTCATCAGAAACCATGGAGGCAAGAAGGCAGTGGTATGATATATATAAGATACTGCAAGAGAAAAACTGCCAGCCAAGAATCTTATATTTGGCAAGATTCTCTTTTAAAAATGAGAGTGAGCTTAGAATATTCACAGATAAACAGAAACTGAGTTTATAACCAAGAGACAGGCTTTGCAGGAAAAATTAAAGAGAGTGCTACAGCCTGAACATAAAAGACAGGAGAGAGAGGTTTTTTACCAGGCATGATAGGTTGGTTCAACACAAGTATAACAGTCAGCATAATATACCACATTAATAAATCAAAGAAGAAAAATCACATGTTCCTGTCCGTTGATGCAGAAAAGGCATTTGCCAAAATACAGCATCCTTTCTTGATAAAAATACAAGAGATAGGAATTGAAGGAAACTTTCTTTTTTATTTTAAAGAAGCTTTAGATTACATAAATGTTATATCAAAACTATAGAGGATTCCCGTGTACCCCTCCCTCTGCCCTCCCATGCTTTCTCACATAAACAACATCTTTCATTAGTGTGGTGTATTTGTTACAACTGATGAACATACATTGAAGCATTGCTACTAACCATGGTCTATAGTTTCCCTTATAGTTTACACTTTGCCCCACACAATTTTATAGGTTTTGACAAAATGTATAATGGACTGTATCTGTCATTGCAATGTCATGCAGGACAATTCCATTGTCCCAAAATACAGCTTGTTATACCTGTTCTTCCCTCTCCCTCCCTTCAGAACCTCTGGTGGCCACTTCCTTTATATCAAGGATACAAGTTCTTCCATTGCTATAATAATAATAAATCTACTCTAGTTCATAGTTGCATTACCCCCTTATGTTTGTTCATTCCTCTATCTTAAGGATTTGGGGGTGGTGATGCCTACACCGTTTCTTATTGAGAGGGGGCATAGATCCCATGGGGCAGATGGATGAAACTGTCTTGCTTGCCATTGTAGGTACTCTATGTTTTGGGGGATGGGTATTGTCCATCATCATCCTTTTGTTAGTTGTCCTGTGCAAGTCCAATGAGCTGGAGAGTAGGTGTTTCAACTCTCCTGAGATTCAGCACTCAACTGTGATATGAACAAATTGAAGATTTAAGTCTCTGGGACATATAGTTAATGAGTATAGTGCTAATTATAGATTCAAATAAAAGGGGCAGAAAAACCATGTGTAGGGAAATTATAAATGAGTCTACCTCTGTAACATTGAGGAGCATATTTTCCAAAGTAAGGCTCACTGACAGGGTGCTAAATTCCTGAGATTGTCTGCCCTGCCTATAGTGTCTAGATGTCTCTAGAGCCCTCAGGAAACCCACTGTTTGAGGCACTTTTTACTGTGGAAGTCAATAATATCCTGATGAGATGTGCATAAGCATAACCTCTGCAATGACCTCCCAACTCACTTTGAAATCTCTTAGTCATAAAAGCGCATTTGTGTTTACTATTTCCCCCTTTTGGTTAAGGTCATTTTCCAAATGCATCACTAGTTGACACTTGATAATAATCTCTTGGTGCCAGGGAGGCTTATCCCCAGGAGTCATGTCCCATGCTGGGCAGAAGGTAGTGCGTTTGTATGCTGAGTTTGGCTTAGAGAGAGGCCACATTTGAGCAACAAAGAGGCTTTCAGGAGGTTAACTCTTGGGCAATATATAATACTAGGCTAAGTTTCAATTTCACAAAAACAAGGTTCATAAGTACAGCCATCAATATCAAGGGCCTGGCATAATGGTCTGTCCTTTGCTGGGCATTGCCCATGCACTCTGAGTATTTTTGCTGCTCTATTAGAGAATGTAGCAGGACTTCTCAGGATGGGAATTCAATATTCTTTCAGTTATAGTGTGGGTTTCCACCCACTGAGACAATGCCCCATGACCACTTGCACATATTCATATGCCATAAGATGCATGCCCCAGCTGCACCCTTTCCCACATATCCTCCATTACTGACACCCTGCACCAGTGATCCTCCCCTGCCACAGCTGTGACCCTTCTGTGATCCAAAACCTCCCCAAAAAGAAAGCCAAAAAATAACACATAGAAATAGTAATAAAATAATAATAAATAACAAATACAAAAATAAAAAGTAAAATAAATTTTTTCATTGTCTTTCATCACTGTAAGATCTATTATTGTTTATGTACAGTGACAATTTCTTCTATATGTTCCCCTAGTGTCTTATTTTATTCGTTTTATCTTCAAAGAAGCTTCAGTCCACAGAAAAGTCACACAGAAAATATAGGGGATTCCCATATACCCAACCCCTCCCCTTCTCCCACTTTCCCCTATTATTTACATTTTATATGTATATGGTACATTTGTTACAATTGATGTACAAATATTGAAGCATTGCTACTAACCATTATCAGTGGTTTACATTCTGGTTTATATTTTGCACCATATACTTTTAAAGGGTTTTTTTTTTTTTTTAAGATTTATTTATTTACTTTTTTTTTAAT
>JAQZBX010051641.1:0-19326 GCA_029593785.1 Cabassous unicinctus | reverse complement strand
AAAAAAAAAAAAAACTTAAAAAAAAAAAAATAATAAAGCCAACTGATTATAGATGTTAACTACACCTACAAAATACCTTCACAGCAATACCAAGACTAGTGTTTCATTAAATAACTGGGTACTATAGCCTAGCCATGTTGACACAAAATTAACCCTCCCACTTAGCATATAGGCTCTGTGGTCTTTAAGTTTCTTTTTAGTTCTCTGAGACTGAGACAAACCTCATGTCCCTTTTCTAATACCCTCAGCTTCAATATTCATAGAGATGACTGTGCCATGTCCTTATTAGTGTAATCACCAGCAGAGATGGCCCAGTACTCTAAGTGAAAAGTTTATCTCTCTCTCTGGACATCTGTGCCTGGTGCCTTAACCCTGAAGTCCCTGCACCTTAGCCCCTCATACATTACCAGAATCTTGACACATCCTTGTCAGATATCATTTTCTTATTTTGCAGATGAGAAGTTCAGAGTGCAGGAAAGGTGAATGACCTGCCCAAGGTCACAGAGCTGGGAGTCAAACCAGACTGTGTACTTCTTACTATACCTCATTTCACTAAACTAAATCCACCTCCATGCTCATCTTGAAATTTCCTTCATTTTCTTAAACTCCCAAATTATTTCACATAACAGAATTTTATTCCTTGTAGCTAACTCTCATATGTTCACATTAATACCAGTCACTGGAACAGCCCTACCCCCTATCCCCACCCCACTCCCACTCACAGAAACTTACCTGTGGCAAACATTCTCAAATTAAGATTTGTAGCTCAGAAAAGAAAACCAGGTAAAATTATATTCTTTTATTTCTTTGAATCTACCATAAAAAAAAATAAAAAAATCTGCAATGAACCAGAAAAAATCTCTCTACAAAAGTCATTAAGTTAAAAATAAACTTTAAAAATTGACTGGCAATCACCAAGAATAATAGAAAATTTAAAACCTTCAGACTAAGGCAGTAATTATATTATTGATCTGAAGGAGTAAGGCAGAGAGAAAGAACTTGGGGATAGAATATGACTAATGATGGCTGCCCTTTGGCTAGCAACTTTGAGGCCTGATGGATGGTTAAGTTCAAGAACCCAGGAGGTAGGCACCCTCTCCCCACCTCCAGCATGAAAAAGTGAATAGAACAGACTGTACCCCAAAGCAGTTTTACTAGCAGCTTCTAATGTGGCTATATGATAAAATATAATAAAGTCCTGTGAAACTGTGAAGGCTTTTCAAGGGTAAGTGGTGCTTATTTTTGGAGGCCATAGTTTAGACATTGACCACTGCTGTATCCTCAGAGTATCTGGACTCAGTTAATATTTGTTGAATGAATGAGTCAAATCTTTTACAAATAACACCTTTCTGATATTACTCCTAAACTCAAGAATTTTAAGGGAAATAGTCATTTACCATCTATTTGTAATTTAAAAACTGCCTCAGAGGGCTCTGTTTCATACTCTTCTGCTGTGGGTGATCTTACAGAAAAAGAGTCCTTTTATTGAGAGGGAGGAGAGAGGAGATGATATCAACAGTCCTTTCAAGTGCCAAGAATCTGGGGTTGGTGCCCTATTCATGGACTCATGAGGGTTCTCCTGGTGTCACCACCTTGTTTGTCCTTTACCTTGCTCTCTGCCACCCTCCTGTAGTGGCCTGGCTGGGCTGTCCCAGGATGGCCACTGCAGTTTCCAGAAACTTAGACAGCACCTGATTTCTATGAGCCAGTCCTTGGAGTTTTTCTTGTCAAATTAAATTGAAATATGTGGATGGTACATTGAAGTTTTTTTTTTTTTTCAGATTTCCCTTGAGGTTAGACACCATTTGCTCATCTATTCAACAGATATCATTGATCACTTACTAGGTGCCAGACACTCTTCTAAGTACTGAAGATATAGCATTGAACAATGCAGTCAAGTCCCTCTCCTCATGAATCTTTTATGCTAGGAATTAGGATAAGAACCCTGGTGCAGTCCTGCTCTTTCATAACTGGTATTTAGATTTCATCTCCCCTTTCCATCCCCTGGCTTTGCAATAGGCAAGGAAACAGAAGCATGTCTGATAAGTCTGCGTACGTAACAGAGGTGACACCAAGAACACTGATCTCAGCAATTTTAGGCTTAGTCCTTTTGTATTTATATGGTTCTTGGGACCCTTTCCATTTTGATCAGCTCATGGACTGGGCTGCTGGTACAGAAGGCCATGTAGAATAGGAGAAACTGCTCCCAGTACTACGTGGCACCAGAGCCAATTGCTGCATTCCACTTGTACCCTTGCCCTGTTTCTTGGTAGAAGTAGTGCAGAATAAATGGATTTACTCTGATACTCAGTGAAACTATTTGGGTTGAGTGTTAGGGCACAGTTCTGCTACCTTATCCTCAAGTGTGCCCTGGGGTGAACCTAGCTGCCTGGACTCTTTCTTCTCTCTACAGAGGTGTGTATGACAGTCGACTATAAAGCACCAGACCTCAGCTGTGTTTTAGGCCTCCCATGGCCTCCTGTTAGGGTTGGGGGTAGAGCAAGGTTTACTCTGTTTTGCAGCTCTGTGAGGATGCTCTGTCCCATGAAGTTACAAGCTCTTGCCCCCTCTTTCCTGGTTTCCTAGAAATAGTGTACCTGAAATGTGTGGTCCCCACTAAAGCTTCTGCTCTCTTGGGCTGCAGGAATGTACTTAGTGAGAGATTCCTTGACTTTTAAAAGAGCTCTGATGAAAATGAAATAAGTGATCGGATTTCACTCAGGGATTCTATGTGATAGAGTGTGTTATCCAAGCTTTGGGATGACTTCAGCCAAATTGACAGTTTTATTCTTAGGAGCCCTAGAATGGATCTGACTTGGGTCATCAGAACTAGTTTGGAGAGATGGCTCTATATCCTACCCAGCTCCCAAGGAGTTTGAGTCATTTGGCCAAAGATTTGGGAACTCCAAGGTACTGTTTCATCAACCACCAAAAAAAAAAACAAATCAAAATATCACCTGAAGCCATCTAAAATCCATTCTGTAGCAAGATGAGGTTATAGACACAAAATAGTTAATTTTGTAGAACTTTGTCCATTTCATCCTGTTCTGTTGTCTGAATATTTATACTTTGCCTTCTCAATAGCTAAAAACTCTGTCTTCCTTTTTTCCTTTTCCCATCCCCCTAAGGGAGAAGGAGTGGCAAAAACAACCAAGATGTAAAAGATCAAAGCCAAAATTGGGCAAAGCACCAGTGGAATATTCTCTCCAAATGAAATTTTTTGAAGAGGCACTTTAAATGCAACAAAGATCTAAGTATTAATATCAGTGTTCCTGTAAGCAGAAAATAAAATCTACAAATGAGGTTTTAGTGGAAGGTGTATCATCTTATTCATTAATATTCATATTCCAAATGCATGTGTGCAATTGCAGAGAACCCACGAGACAATTTTGCTCTTAGGTAACAAACAGCCTTTGACCAGCCTAATAAACATTCAAAACATCATCCACGCTGGGCGCAGGTGCCCTCCAATTGCTGCCTGTGCCTTTTGTGCTGGTGTTTTGTGGGCTAGAGTTCTGAGTGTCTCGTAATTTATGCTCTGGCCATTGCATCCCACGTGCCACTGGAATGAAATGGAGGCAATTTGTCCTGCCTTCGTGTTGGAAGGGACAGGTCTGAGATCCTGCTAGCAAGATGCCTGTCTTCCAGTTTACCGTTTGTGGTCAGGATGTCACTCCTTCAGCCTCTCCTAACTGTTCAAGGCCCGGTTCACTCTGAAGAAAGGTGCTGGATTCTTCCCCTGGTCTCCTGCACTGTTTACTCTGTGTGCTCTGACTCACAGCCTGAGCACCAGTGAGGCCCTGAGACCTGGACTCCAGTGCTCTTCTCTGCGTCGCCAGAAGGTGGTTAGACAGTATAAATGCACCAACCACAATCACTGCATGGTCTGGTCAGCCAGGAGATTTTGTTTTTTTGATCCACTGCCTGGCCTTGGAGAGAGTCTATTGGGCTAGAGAACATGCTAGCTTATATTTATATATTGCTTTGCTACTCATGAAGCACTTATATATCCATAATTTTATTCAACCTTCACAACAGTATTCCCATTTTGCCCACAAGGCATTGAGAAGTGACTTCTCTACTTTACAGGCTCTCAACACTGGACTTTTGTTTTCTTCATTCCACAGCTGCACTAGAGATAAAGTGAGCAACATTGTGAATTCCTGAGCGAATTACCTCAACATTTAAAATTCCTTATGGTCATGTGGGGGTGAGGCCCCAGAAGAGAGCATTCAGATTAGAGAGAAGGAGAAGGAACCTAAGGGAAAACAAAGGATTTCAGCAGATTACATTTGAATGGAAAGAAATCTTAAAGAAACCCTAGGGGGGGGAAGCACAAAAATTGCAGCTGAGAAACCCAGAGAATTGTGTGTGACCCAGATAAGTAGGGTTTGGTTTAATCTTCAGATTTTAATTGCTTAATTCTGGGACTGTTTGCTGTCAGGTCTGCACAAATCATTTGGTTTAAGGAGATAAGGGACCTGTTTAGATTAACATCAGAAAGAAAAAAACAACCCATTCTCTGGTAGAAGTGTTAGCTTTTCTCCGCAAGTAGGCAGGGAAGATAGAGGAAAGATAAGGGTGCTAGAAGTGGTCACCTACCACCTGCAAACCACTGGACTTCCTGAGCCTGGGTTAACTCATCTCTCCCTGCAGGATTGGGTGGGTGTGGGGGTGACGTGAGGTGATGAAAAGAGAGCATGTGAACCCAGAGAGCTATACCCCGCGGTCCTCGAAGTTCAGAGTTCTTTCCTCTGGCCTCCAGAAGCAGAATACCAGAGTCCCAGGTTTTGGAGACAGATTTTCTGATGCTGCCACTCTACACTGGGCAAGTGCTTAAGCTCTCTGTGCCTCAGTTTCCTTTTCTATAAAATGGGAATAATAGGGTTGAAGCATGGATCAAATAAGTAAAGTGTTTACAACAGTGCTTGGCATCTAGTAAGTATTCCTTAGATGTTAGTAGCAGTTAGTATTACTCCTGCTGCTGAATTTACTGTCATAGCCTCCTAAACAGGTTTCAATTATCCAGACTCTTCTGTTTCAATAGCTCCTAGTTGTTTATACTTCTTGAACCCAATGTCAGACCTACTGAATCACAAGCTCTGTAGTAGAAGCCTAGGAATCTGTATTTTAGTATTGCACAAGGAATGTCTGAGAAACACTGGTCTAGGAGCAAATTTCTCAGTGGAGCACTGGAACCAATTTAGGATGAAGTTTCCGTAACTTAGGCCCAGTTTGCCTCTCCTCCGTGTCTCTGCCCAGTGGTCGTGTTTTCTCTTTGACCATCAAGGACTCTATTTTCTCATCTTTATATAAGGAATTGCTCTTCTTCTCTATGCACATGTGGACCTTCCTGCATCCTGCTGTGCTCAGCTCTCCCCACTGCCTGAAAAGCATTTCCTTCCTCTTCCAGATGTTCTCTTTTTCTCAATAGTCAGAAATGCACTTACTCTCATCTGTCTAATATTGCACCTAAGTCACTTGGCAAGCCCTTCTCCAGCCCATGCTCGGTTTAAGCCCCTTTCCTTGTGTTTGGTCTAGTTCCCCTGAACTGCTCTATTGTGACTTTGCTCCCTCGACCATCGCTGCCAACACAGGATGGGAGTTCCCTCTCCTGTGCATTTGCTGAGTATTTAAAATAGCCCAATGTAAAAGGAAGACTGCTGAGTACAGCCCGCTACTGCAGGCACCACACCCATGCCTCTGGTGGGAAGGGATTTTGTGAGTCTGGAGCTCTGTTGCCCTGTGATATTAAGGTAGTCCAAGAGGAGGTATGGGGCCACAGTCTGGCCCTCCTTGGCAGAACTCCCTGGAGACATGGGAGGTGACCAAGTAATAGACAAGTGGCAGACATTTCTCCTGTGTCTGCTGCTGCCTTGTCACCCCTGGGGCTCAGAACATGCTTTTGAGGTCTGTTGCTTGACTTGCTTTGTTAGCAGCTCCTCTCTCCCTTCCTTCTAGCCCTTCCCTGGCTCTGTCCTTTGCCACAATGGGGGTGAGGTGGAGAGGAGCTGGCAGTGTGGAGGGTGAGGGATGCATTGTGACTTTTGGGGTATGATATTTAGCACTCTACCATGGTGCAGGGAAGCCCCCTAGGATTAGAGCCATGCCTGGGGAAGGGCCTCAGTCTTCCCACTCTGTATTTCTCGAATGGTAGGCAGAGGGCAATGAGAAGGTGAAGTGACAACCCTATACTCCAGAACCATTTATTAACTTCTTTTTATACAGATCCTGTTCCTTCTCCAATAATCAAAGCTGACTTTTTGCAGGAAAAGATGTATGGCTTACAGTTTATTCTTTCATTCACCAACTCTTCACTGAGAAGAGAAGGTCCATATAAGGTTTCCAGGGTTGCTGTAACAAAGTACCTTAGACTAGTTGGCTCAAACAACAGGAATTTATTATCTCACAGTTCTGAGGCTAGAAGTTCAAACTTGAGGTGTTGGTGGGGCCATGCTTCCACTTAAAGGGGAGAATCCATTCCCTGCCTCTCTCTCCCTTTGCTACTGGTGGGTGGCCAGCAATCCATGGCATTCTTTGGCTGGTAGCAGCATAACTCAGTCTTTGCCTCCATCACATGGCTGTCTCTCTCCCTCTCTGTTTGACTCTATCCCTCTACTAACTGTGTTCAAAATCCCTCTCCTTATAAGGACCCCACTCGCATTGGATTAAGAACCACCCTGATCTAGTTTAACTAATAACATCTTCAAAGACCCTATTTACAAACATGTTCACATTCACAGCACTGAACATGTCTTTTCGGGGGACACAATTCAGTCTATAACAGGTTCTATAAACAAAAACAGGTGCTATAAACTGCTGCAGTGCCTGGGGGAAATGTCAAGGTAGAGACTGAATTTGGGTTGGCCTTGAAGGCCCCTGGGCACTTGTAGCCAGTTGGGCAGGTAGGCAGAGGAGTCAGCCTGAGCAGATGTAGGGAGTGGGGGTTGGGTGAGTGGGAAAGTTCTGACATATTTGGTAAGTGAATAATGTTTAGTTTGGTGACGGCCTACGGTTTCTGAAGGGGAAAAATGAATAAAAAGTCTGGAAAAGTGGGCCAAAGCAAGTCTGTGGAAGACCTCAACTGCAAGACAAACGGTTTGGACCTGATTTATTCAGAGATATGGAACCCCTAGTGACTATTCTTTACAAATAGTTGTGCTTTACGAAGCTTAATCTTTCTTCTAGACCAGGAAGACCTTTAGGAGGTAGACCAAACGCAGCAACTTGGGAGGAAAAGACTGGTGGTAGTGTAAATAGAAATGAAAGATGACGTATCAAGAGTAGTCCTGAGGGAAACTGAGCGGCATTTGGTAAATTGGCAGGGATGGGGTGCATATATAGAATTCATTTTTTGCTTCTATATACTAATTCCTATTGGCTGGAAAGCCATTCAATTCAATATTCACAAGCATTTATTAAATGCTTACTGTGTAGCTTGTGTGAAATAAGCAACATAAGGGTGACCAAGGCAGACAAAGTAGTCCTTGTACCAAGGGAAAAAATGACTTAGAGGAGATCCTAGGCTGGTCCATACTTTCCCTTTGAGAAGGAAATCAGAAATATTAAATGTTTTATTAAATATCCTTCATGAAGTATGGATCAGTGAAAAGGGAGCAAGGTTTACTAATTTTCTGTGAAAACCATGGATAGTTTTATGATTCTGTTTGCTTTTGTTTCATTCAGTAACCATTTCTTTGGGGCTTAACACAGGGTAGGAAGAAAGGTGAGTAAGAGACCATCACTGCCCTCCAGGATCTCCCGGCTGGAATCAGACAAGCACACAGAGAACTACTGGGGGATAGTAAGGAAGAGGACACAGACCAAGTGGAATGGATTGAGAGGTTGGTTATGTACCTCAGAGACAAAAGGAGTTGAGGGTAGTCTGAGAGATGGCATTTAAGATAGACTTAGGATTGGGTAGGGTTTCATTGGGCAGACATGGGGGAAGTGAGGGTGACATTCCTGGTGAGAAAAGCAAAGAGCCAGGGAACACGGAACATGTTTGGGAAATAGTACATCATCCTCTTCAGAAGGAGCATAAGCTGAATGTGGCCTTGTCTATAGCTCATATTTTTGTTTGTTTTGTTTTGTTTAGTTAATAAAGTCAAGAATAACAAATCTAATTAAGTGGTTTTGACGTTGTGGTTTAGTAGTTTTCTTATACAGTGTTCTGGGTCTCTTATTGCACCAATTGTCCAGAGGTCTCTGATTAGGTGGTTTCTCCATTCCTGCTGGATAGTACATCTGTTGGGCCTTGACTTTCGGCAACAACATTTCCTTGGGAAGGATACTTTCATTACTCACTGTCTAAGGGGCAGAAATAATGTTGCTTTCCTTGTGGGGTCTCTTTAGGGATATTGAAATGTGAGGGTGACAGGACATATATGGAAATGTATGGAAATCATCAACATTTATAAACATATTCATGAAACTTCAGATGCTCAAGGCCAAACCAGGCCAAGATTAGTCTTTTGTACCCTCTTACTTCATTGTTCTGGATCTTCCTTCTCTTTGACAGCTGTTGATTCATCAAAGAGCAACTAGAAATATTATGACAAGAGTATGTATTCATTCTAAATACGAGAAAAAGAAGGACCACCCAGGAGTAAGAGGAACAATTAGCCAACTTAATGACCAGCAGTAAATTGCCAGTAATTCGTAGTAACTGTAACTGGTTTCCCTTGGTATTATTATGTGCTAGTATGATTAAAGTAAATACAGGAAAAGAGCTTTTATTTTTGGCAGGCATGGTAGGGTGATGGCTGGAGTTGGGGGGTCACTTGTCAAAACAGAAAGGATTCTAATAAATCTGTGAGAATCAAATTCTAGACATGTCTCCAAGAATGAGGCATTGAACTTGGTACCCAGTGATGCATTATCTACTGGCACAAGTCCTTGTTGCTGTGCTTTGGATACTAGAGCAAGACTGGACTGGATTCAATGCAAGGGGACATGAGGGTATAGTCAGTCTCTCTAAGTACGCTGTACTTGGACCAAAACAAATTATGTAATTTACTGGACTGAGATTAAAAATTCGTTTTACTAAGCACAGTGTGTTCTAGAACCTTACCTCCAGCTTTCCTGATAGACTCTGAGACTGGGTATTGGAGATCTCCAAGATATTTTGTCATTCATAACATACTTTGTTTTTTTCCTGTTTTTTCTCTCTCTTAAAAATAGAAAACTTTGAACTCACCCGGTTAGATATTGGAAACAGAGAGCTTTAAAACACTGAAATGGTATGGACATTTTAAAAGTACCTTTTAAAGCAAGTCTCCCTAAAATAAATGGAAGACAGCCCAGTAAATAATACACATCTAAGAATTTTTCAAAAATATTTAACAGTCCCCATAAGGGTCATAGTTCCTTATTTTTTATATGTGAGTTTTAAGACACAGAGAAGCCAGGGACATAAATGGAAAGTCAGTTCCCTATATAATAATTCCAGAGAGTACCTTTTCTCTTTCACTAGCTGAGAAACATAGCCATCTACACCTTCCTGCCACTCTCTCCCAGAGACTGGAATGGTGGTAGGGTCATGGCCAGGAGAGCACTGACTCACAGGAAATGTTCTCTTTTCTAGAGTAAACAACAAGAATGAAATCATGTCAGCACCATTTACCAATTTTATTTTTAATTGGCTAATATGCCTTTGATCACTGAAGGGGAAATAAGTGAATGAGGGCTGGTGCACGCTTAAGGACCTGCGTTATTACCCTGTATGTTCATTTAGATCGTTTTCCACCATTCACCTGATATGCAGTTATTTATTAGCATAATACGGTTACAGATCTATCTGCATGGCTTAAAGATGGAAATTGAAACTCTATGATAATTTAGCTGAAAGTTACTGGAGCATTCACAAAGCTGTCAGAATTACAAGACAAACCACATTAAGCAAATGCGAGCACTAGTTGCTATTAGATGGATATTCAAACATCGTCAACGCTATTATCCACAGACGGCTGGTCTAGTTTATAAGCTCCTGTACGAGAGGATAATGGTAGCTGCAGGTTCAAAGGAAAGTGGATCACAGGAATGACATTAAGAAGGGTGATCACATGTTTGGAAACATAAGTCACGACATGTGACAAAGGATTTTTCCCTGATTTGTTAATTTACTTAAGTCTTTAAAAAGTGCTCTCACCTAATAAATCACGTGTATGGAAAACAATAAACTAAGAAGGCACTCATTCAACCTTCATTTATTTAACAAATTCTTACTAAGTGTCAACTGTATGCCAGACACTGTTTTACCTGCTGGATATAATGTAAATAGAACAGACACAATCCCTGCTTGTTGATGGTATTCAATTACTCTGTCAACAAATGTTTATTGAGTGGCTACTGCATGCCAGGCACGTGCTACAGATGATATCCGGTAATTCATAATTATATACATTTGTGATTATATATACTTGGGAAATGAGGTGTTACTGGGTCTCTAACCCTGAGAATTCCTGGGGGGATACAGGTGTCTCCCCTTAGTCCTGCTGCTCACTGTTGGCCAACGCCTATTGCGGTGCCAGCAAAGCTGGAGTTCTGCAGACCTTGGTCCCAATAGTTCCACAGAATAGCTGCTCTGAGCTTTCATTTTGCTCCCATCTCCTTGGCTGCCTCTATGTCCACAGCCTCAATGCTGGTGGAGCTGGAAACCTGTCAGGATATGTGTACGGGGCTGGCCATCTGCATCATTATTGTGAAGTCCCAGGAAGGCTGCTCTTTCTCTAACACACTCAGTTCAGGTTGTCTGAGCCCCAGGCATTGCAGTTGTTTATCCAGTCCAGTTTTTCCATTTTCTTTCTCAAACAGAGCTTCCATTGCCTCTCCCTGCAATCTTGCCTCCACTCAACTGTATTCTGTATTCTGATCTCAGTCCCACATAAATCGAAGGATGTGAGTGCATGTAAAGGGAGGGGCGGCATCGTGGGCCCCTGAGACCTGGATCCTACCAGAAGAAGATATCCTATTCCACACGAAGGCCTCTCTGAAAACATGATTGCCTGAGAAAATACGGGGCGAGTAGCCTTAGGAATATAGCCACTATGCAAACACTGAAAGACACAGAGTCCAGGGCAGGAAAGCTAGTCCTCTATGGAAACAAGCAGGAAGATGCAGCAGGGACCAATTACAAAGGCAAAAAGCTCTATATCCAGATAAGAGGTTGAAGATAGGGTGCAATAATCAGAAACATGGGAATTTACATCAAAGATAAAATTAATTTGGTAAAAATAAACTTAATCATCCACACCCAGGTCTTCATGAAGGAGAATTATATTTATTCTACCGTTCAAGATACATACGCTGAGCTCCTGCTCTGACAGAGACACTGGGTTAGGCACTGGGGATATGAGGCTGAATAAGACCCTTTCTCTGCCTGTAAGCAGCTTAGAGTCTAAGACGAGGGTCAGTCTTTGTTCCGAGGGACAAATCCAACCCACCTCCTGTTTTTATACAGCCTGAGAGAGCTAAGAATAGATTTTACATAGTTAAATGGCTGAAAAAAATAAAAAGAATAATAATATTTACTGACATGTGAGAATTATATTAAATGTCAATGTTTACAAATAAAATGTTATTGGAACACAGCTCTGCTCATTTGTTTCTGTTTTGTCTCTGGCTGCTTTTGTGCAACCACAGCAGAGCTGAGTACTTGTGGCAGAGAGTGTATGGACCACAAAGCCGAATATATTTACTCATCCCTCATCCAAGAGGTGGAATGACACAAGACAAGCAGATGACTTATGTAAAATGGAGAAAAAGATATACCCCAGGTTATGCTTGGAGCATTGAGGAAGGGGTTATAAAAGGGGCACAATTTTCAGTCCACGTATGGTCTCTAGAACAAATATATTACAAACATAAGAAAATTTTAGATTGTTTTGGCTTTTACCTAAACAAGATGCTAAAGGAAAAGGAAAAGAACTATGTTATTGTATTTCTAGCTTAACTATTGTTTTTTTTTTCTTATTTTCTTCTTATTATTGTTAGCAATATTTCAGCTTTCCCTTAATACAACTTTAAACACCCAGGTATAAATTTCACTTTATCATCAGTTGACTTATATGTGTTATTAAAACATTATTTGTTCAAGATATCCTGCATATGATGGAGTTCAAAAAAGAAACATTTTTAAATTTTTAAGTAGTCTGAGAAGCTGTTGTCAGGAATAGCTTGGAAAAGTCTGGGTGTCTGGAAGTGGTTCAAATGTCAGATGTCCCAGTAAGGCCTGAGAAAGGGGGACCCTCTTGGCCATTCCTTTTTAATGGATTGATCTTTTTAGGATGGGGAAGGGTGAACCCTGGAAGCAAGTGGGGACAAGTGTGTACTCAGAGGCAGTTTTTAAATGGGCTTCATAGATATATCACCCAGCAGGAGCTAAGCAGATAAAAGGGATTCAGGGCTTTGTTTATCATTTTACTCCCTCACTATTGGCTTTCTCTGATGGCCAAGTGGTTAAGGACACAGGCCAGTAGTCCACATTGACTCACTGAGAGGCAATATATCATCGGTTGCAGGGTTAAATACCTGAATTTGAATCCTAGTGCTGCCATTTAGCAGCTTTGTGACTTTGGGCAAGTTACGTAGCTTCTATGCCTCAAGAAAGGTAAGAAGAAAAATATTAAATAAGGAAATAAGGAAAATATTAGTAACTATCTAACAGGATTATTTTGAGGATTAAATCAATCCATGAAAGCCATTTAGAACAATGCCTGGAATGTAGGTGGTACTTAATATTTGCTATGGTGATGATGATAGTGATGATTGCTATTACTTTTCTCTGTGGGAGACACCTATTCAGAGTCAACTCTAAATGCTATTCAAAGTCTCTTGCTGTTTTTCCTGGCACTACATCGTCAATGGGTGGGGGGGAATCTTTCTGTCTCTTTCTGTCTGTCTTTTTCTCTGGGGTCTTCCCTGAAGTTCTGGCCTCCCGTGTTGTCTATTCCTTTTTTTGTCCTACCTCAGTCTTTTTAATCCTGATTATAACAATCTGGCATATGTGCCCAGGCACCAGCTTTTATAATCCATATGAGGGGGAGCCCAGTGAAGTGATTAAATACCCTCTCGCAATACACTGGTGATCCAGTTTCTGTTAGAGCATTAGTCAGTGCCTCTGCAGCAGAAACGATGACCACTAAATTTCTGTCGCATTGAAGTGAATTCTGTTCTTGCTCTGACAGTGATGAAGATCCTATTCTCAAAAATTTATTGCTGCCTTAAATTAGCCTCAAGCTTGAAAACTGGGCAGGTATCCATTTGTTTACATTAAACTGTCTGGTACCTTCTACCTGAATGTTTTGCCCTGAAAAACAGAGTTTGAAATCTCTGGTTGCTGATTTACAGAAGATAAGTGCTATGATTCTTCAGGCAAATAATCGTTATCCATAATTTCCTGGGAAGCTTTGTTGAGTGTATCCTTACTCGACTTCTTATCTGTTCCCAACTCCTTTGTCATTGGCTCAGCTTCCTCTTCCGAGCATTTAGCTGCTCACCTTGTTTCAGGGTTGCTTGCATGAGGTTGAATTTGGATTGGTAATAGAGGGTGAGTGAGGGTTAGTTACCTATTTCTGTGTAACAAATTACCCTCAATCTTAGTTTAAACAATGAACATTTTTTACTCCCCAGGTTCAGTGAGCCAGGGGTGGCCTGGCTGGGTGATTGTGGTTCAGGGTGTCTCAAAGTGTCAGCCAGGACTGCCATCATCTGAGACTTGACCACAGAGGCAAAGTGCCATTCTTGAAAAATCATATTAACGTGACTTATCAGTGCTGATGTTGACCTTGATCACTTGGATTAGGTAGTGTTCGTCAGTTTTTCCACCATAAATTTATCTTTCCTTTTTAAAATGAAAAGTAGCATGCATGTTCATCTGAGTAGCTTTTTCATCCTGCTTCATGCTAGTGGAAATTTGAACTGTTTTTCTGTCTCATTCGGTCCAAGACGGTGTTGCTTGTGCATATATGATTTAAAAAAAAACAACTTTGTAGGTCTTCTGTGAACCTTACTGGGGTCCTCTCCACCAGACAAAAGCCTCACACACAAAGCTTTTTGCGATAAACACTTTTTCACCCGGGGCTTCTGCTGAGCTGCTGAGGGACAGTACCCTAAAACTTACTAGAAGCGCTATCATTTGATTGAAAGAACCTGTGAGACACTCTCTACATTTCTTTAGAGCTGGTATTCTTAACCAGGGGTCCGTGAGCTTGAACTGAAGTTCAAAAAAACATTATTCTTGTGGGGACGTGTTGGTGCGGGTGTGATATATTTAGTAAATAATTCACAGTATAGTGTGGACTTAGTAACAGGTCTGTGGTTTTCACCTGACTGGCAAAGGGGTCCATGGAACAAAAAAGGTTAAGAACCCCTGCAATAGAGGATCTTTTTATCTGACTGACTAGTACACTGAGGTACTGGTCTTCCATATTTCTGAGGCTAAAACAAATGATTTTGCTGTCACACCTTTGGCTTCTTCTTTGGCCATAGTTTCCTGGCAGTGCTCTGGATTTAATATTTGCTCAGAAGCCCATTTTTAAATTTTAGTATTTTCTGCCTTCTGAACAGGTTGCATATTTACAACACCGTGTAGCCCTGGCTCCTTTTTATTTAATAATACTTCCTTAGTTTATCTTTCTCCTTCCACATTTCCATTCACATAAGTAACACTTTCATCACTCTGGTTGGAAATCTTCCCTACATTACCCAGCTCATTAGGCACATTTTCTACTTTCCACTTTATAGCAGGCATCAGTGTTTTTAAACTTTCTGTCACTGCATAACAAGGATCCCCTTCACTCCAGTGTCCAATAAGAAATTCATCACTTTCTTTTAAGCCTTCAACTGGCAGTCTCCTCAAAATCCCAATTTCTGCAAACAATGTGTTCCAGGCATTTTTAGCTTTCTCTAATACTCTCCTCACAATCCTTACAGTATTGGTTTTAGCTTCTGCCTACTGCCACCCCCAGGGTTTTGGATTTGTTATGGCAGCATCCCATTTCCAGGTACCCAAATCTGTATAAGTTATTTATTCCTGCACAACACATTATGATTACTCCAAACTTAGCAGCTTAGTGCAACAGACATTTATTATGTTACAGTTTTTGTGGGTCAGGAATTTAGAAGTGGCTTAGCTGGGTAATTCTGGTTCAGGGTCTCTCATGAGGTCACAATCAAGTTGTCATCCAGGACTGCAGTCATCTGAAGTTTGCCTAGGTCTGGAAGATCTGCTTCTGAGTTCACTCACATGGCTGTTGAGAGGAAGCTTCAGTTCCTCACCATGTAGGCCTCTCCACAGGGCTGCCTGCTCACACAATAGGGCGGCTGGCTTCCCCCAGAGCAGGCGATCACCCAATACAGAGGCCAGGTTTTTTTGTTTGTTTGTTTTTTATAGCCTAGTCTCTATATAGTCACTTCTGCCATGTATTTGTTTACAACGTGATAACACCCTGGTACAAGGAGACAGGGATCAGTGGGGCCTGACTGCTGCAGGGAGTCATCTCCCAAATGAAGGGGCTTACAGTGAGACTGCCTCATGAGAGACTTTGAGTTTCCCACTCACTGTGGACACGGACTCTCACATTACAACTATAATGTTTGGCTTAAAGCAAAACCTTGGATTGTTAGATACACTGATATTCAAAAGAGTCATTGAGGTATAGAGGAAAAAACACTGGCTTTAAAGTCTGAAGATTTATAGTTTAGCCCCGTTTTTGCTACTGAGAGCATCTGGCAAGCTACTTAGCATCTTCAAACCTCACTTTCCTAATTTTGTTTTCTTTGTTTGGAGTACCCTCCAATATGTTTCACTCACTTGCTCTTCCATACTAAAAAACTCCTGCTCAAATTTCCAGTCACCTTCTGCAAGATGCATTCCTTACCCAACCCATGCCCAGTGTGGAGTTAGGTTTTCCTGTGCATGTTCCCGCAGCATCCTGTCATGCAGGTGAATACAGTGTACTGGAGTTCCTTTTTTTCTTGTCTCTTGTCTGTTGAGTACTTTAAGGGCTGAGATCTACCTCAGTGAATAGAAAAAAATGATGCATTAAAAATTACTTTTACTTTTTAAAATTAGCACACAGTAAATGTATAGCTTCATGTAGCTATCATCACAATTCAGATATAGAACAGTGTCATCACCCCAAAATCTCCTCCATGTGATCATGTAGTCATAACCTCCCTTCACCCCTAAACCTTGGTAACCTCAGTTTTATTCTCCATCCCCACAGTTTTGCCTTTTCTAGCATGTCATATAAATAGAATCATGCAATATGTAATCTTTTGAGACTGATTTCTTTTACTCAGAATCATGCTTTTCAGATCCATCCAAGTTGTTGTGTGTTTCAATAGTTCATGCCTTTTAATTGCTAGGTAGTGTTCCTTTATATGGATGTACCACAGTTTGTTTATTCATGAACTCACTGAAAGACATTTGAATTGCTTTCTTTTTGGTGATTATGAATAGAGGTTGCTATAAACATTCATGTAAGCAGTTCATTGTGTGGATATAAGTTTCTATTTTTCTGGACTAATTTCCTAGGATTGGTATTTCTGGGTGATATGTTAAATATAGATTTAACTTTATAAACAGAATACTGTCTTCTGGAATAGCGGTATCATTTTATATTCCCACTAGTAATGATTCAGTTGCTCTGAATCCTTTCCATCACTTGGTAATTGTCAGTATTTTTATCTGAGTCATTTTAATAGGTGTCTAAAGGTCTCTGTGTGGCTTCAATTTGCATTGCCCTAATGGCTAATGATGTTGAACATCTATTCAAGTGCTTATCATCCACGTATTTTCTCTGTTGAAGTGTCTGTTCAGTTCTTTTACCTATTTCTAGATTGGGTTGTATGTATTCTTATTGTTTTTATCATGAATGTATATTGAATTTTGTCAAATGTTTTTCTGCATCTATTTATGTCATGTGGTTTTGCTTCTTTGTCTATTAACATGGTGGATTACATTGACTGATTTTAGAATACGGAACCAGTCTTGCCTTCTCAGAATAAACCCATCTTGGTCAGGTGCTGCATCATCATCATCATCATCATCATTTTGAAGGATGACTAGGTTTAATTTGCTGGAGTTTTTTGGAGAATTTTTGCATCTATGTTCATAAGGATTGTTGTAGTTTGCCAAAGGGCTCCCAATGCAAAGTGCCAGAAATGGGTTGGCTTTTATAAAGGGGATTTATTTGGGGTAAAAGCTTATAGTTCCAAGGCCATGAAAAGTCCAAACTGAGGCACCATAAGAAGTGCTTTCTCACCAAAGTCAGCTACTGTTGATTCTGTTTCCCGGGCATGTGGTAAAGCAAGATGGCCACCCATCTCTGCCATGGTCTCAGCCTTCCTCTCTAGGCTCACTGTCTCCTCTTGAGCTGCTCAGTGGGCCCAGCCTCTTGGGGAGTTCATGCTTAAGCAATGCTCTAGTCCTCTCTCACATGGCAGGGACAAAAGTGGTGGCTTCCTTTTCTTGTATCTGTGTGTGTGTGTCTCTCTTTGTCTCCATTTTTATCAGGCCCAGCAAGAAGGCAGAGACTCAACATGAATCATGTCCCACTGATGTAGTCCAATCAAAAGTCCTAAATTGATCTTATCAAGTAATCTAATCAAAGGATTCTCAACTGAATTTAATGCAATCAAAATGTATTATACCCAATGGAATAGATTATTTAAAAAAAAAATCTTTCTCTTTCGGGGATTCATAAAATAATTTCAAACTGCCACACGGATATTGGTCTATAGTTTTCTTTTCTTGTACTATCTTAGTCTGCTTTTGGTATCAGAATAATACTGGCCTCATAAAATCATTTGGGAAGTATTCTCCTCTTTTTTTGTTTTCTGGAAGAGATTGAGTAGAATTGGTGTCCTTTCTTTAAAGAAAAATGTTTGATAGAATCCCATAGTGAAACCATTTGGACATGGAGATTCCTTTTTCTGAAAAATTCCAATCATTAATTCAATTTCTTTAATAGTTATAGTATTCTTTGGGCAATCTATTTATTCTTAGGTGAGTTTGGGTAGCTTGTGTCTTTCAAGGAATTGGTCCATTTAACCTAAATCATTGAATTTATGTACATAAAGTTGTTTGTAGTATTCTCTTATTATCCTTTTAATATCTATGGGTTCTTATGTGATATTACCTCTTTTATTCCTGATATTGGTAGTTAGTGTTCTCACTCTTTTCTTTGTCAGTCTGGCTAGAGATTTACCAATTTTATTTATTTTGTTTATTTTTCTCAATGAGCCTCTTAGGTTCATTGATTTTCTCTTCTGTTTTTGTCTTTTCTATTTCATTAATTTTTTCCTCTTATCTTTACTATTTCCTTCTTTCTGCTTGCTTTGGGTTTAATTTGTTGTTATCTTTTTATTTTCTTAAAGTAGAAGCTTATATCATTGATTTAAGACTTTTTTTCTTTTCTAATACATGTATTTCATACAATAAATGTCCCACTAAGCATTGCATTAGCTGCATCGCACACATTTTGGTGTTCTATTTTTAAAACATATTTCCTAATTTTCCTCAAGTCTTCTTCTTTGATCCATGGAGTAATTAGAAGTGTGTTTTTTAATATTCAGGTATTGGCAGACTTTCCAGTTATCTTCCTATTGTTGATTTCCATTTTAGTTCCAGTAGGGTCAGTGAACATATTCTGTATTATTTGATTCTTTAACTTTGTTGAGATTTGTTTTATGACCCAGGATATGATCTATCTGTGTGAATATTTCATATGCACTTGAAAAGAATATGTATCCCATTGTTGGGTGAACTGTTCTATGAATGTCAATTACATCAAGTTGGTTGATGGCAGTGTTCAGTACTATATTCTTGCTGACTTTTTGCCTACATGTTTTATTGATTACTGAGAGAAAAGTGTGAAGTCCCCAACTATAACTGTGGATTTGTCATTCCTCCTTTCACCTCTATTTGCTTTTGCTTGTATTTTGAAGTTCCACTGGTAGAGACATATACATATAGAATGGGACTGACAGATTTTGCAAAAACAAAAACAAAACCAACCAGGATGCCTAGTTACATCTGAATTTCAGATAAACAATGATTAATTTTTGGTATATGTGTATCCCAAGCAATATTTGTATTTTGCCTGGCAACCTTAATGTGGCTGTAACCGTTGGGGAATTTGTAATTATGAATTCCAAAAATATAATTGGATCATGCCTGTAATCTGATCTGTTAATCTGGGCATGATTGAATTATGATTAGGGCGTTGACTGGGCCATGTCAGTCAGTAGGGCATTGAGCCCCACCCCCTGGTGGGTGGGGAATTGAATATAAAAGGCAAGGCAAAGAACAGAGTTGAA